>LGRX02001067.1:0-16034 GCA_001247695.2 Cymbomonas tetramitiformis | reverse complement strand
CTCTTGTTATTGTTGTCCCTATCGTTTCGTCGGTGTGCATGTTCTTCTGGCTTAGCTCGGTTTTCCTTGTTACGCGTTACACATGTCTGCAGCGTCTTTCCGTTCTTTTTACAGCATATCTGGGCTTCATTCTTCCCCATATATCTTTGTGCATAACTCTTGGTTGCCTCCTTAAAATATTGCTCTGCTGGGGTCGTTTTTACAAAACTTCGAATTTTTACGTAGAGCTTCTGGAGCAATTCGCTAAATGTCCAAAGTCGTCCGTTCAAGTTCATTTTCATTTCACGTTCGTATTTTGCCATTTGTAGGCCCCGTGTAAAATATTTCCGTCTAATTTTACTTTTATGTGCCCCTATTCCCTCCCTTTTCTGTAGGTAAGCCCCATTTGGGTTAGGGTTTCCCCTTGTTTTCCTCCATATGGCTGTACGGGTTGTTGCAGTTAGCCTATTTTCATTCAATATATCCTGTGGGTTCCTCTTGTTGTTACTATCCCCGTCGTCTCGCCAGTGTGCATGTTCTCCCGACCCCGCATTCTTCTTCCTGTTACGCGTTACATTTGCCTGCAGCATCATCCCGTCCTTTCTGCCATATATCTGGACCTCATTCTTCTCAATATGTCTTCGTGACCCTCAGTTGCCTCCTTGAAATATTGCTCTGTCAGAACTGTTTTTACAAAACTTCGTATTTTAACGTAGAGCTCCTGAAGCAATTCGCTAAATGCCGTAATTTGCCGGTTGCTCCTGAAAGTGTGAATATTGTCTGCCATTTTGCAATAAAGTCCCCATAGTAACTTTCCTGTCAGGCTGACCATTGTCTTCACTCTCTGGGGCTGGTTTGTGCTTATTTTGCTTAGGGTAGGCTTAGGGTTCCCCTCTTGTCCTAGTGGGAGTTCCTGAATGTGTTCTCTGCTGCTTACCTCCCTTGTGCATGGGGAACTGGCCTCGGGTGACCTGCTTGTTACTTTAATTCTGTTTACTATCTCATAGTGTATTTTATTGCAACTGCAGCTACTTAATGTCGTTGTATGTTTTATATTATTTTCTGCAGCTCTTGTGCCAGGTGTGCCCGCCCTTTCCCTATGTTGTATTGAGTTTGATGCTGCTACCTTGTCAACAGTGTGGTGGCAGTTGGTGCCTATGTTATTGCTAACCCTCTCACACTTGTGTCTAGTCGTGGGCTTTGCAGCCTAGGTTCCGATCAGCACTGTGCAGGAGTACAGGCACGATGTACTATTACCAACAGCAGGTTTGGATTTAGCAGAGTTACTTTTTACTTCAGGTATTTGTTTAACCAGGACTTTCTGGTGTACAGGGCTTTTCCTAGCTTCAAAACTGTAAGGGCCTATACAGGATGTGGCCTCTGCCAGGCTGTTTCTGTCAGCCCCTCGAGCGTTGGCTTCGGTTGGAGCGCGGCTCCGCCAGCTGTTCCAGC
The DNA here is from genome assembly GCA_001247695.2 of Cymbomonas tetramitiformis. NCBI lineage: Eukaryota > Viridiplantae > Chlorophyta > Pyramimonadophyceae > Pyramimonadales > Pyramimonadaceae > Cymbomonas > Cymbomonas tetramitiformis. The sequence goes on along the minus strand of LGRX02001067.1, from coordinate 14,603 downwards.
TGTTCCAGCTTTTTCCTTTCGTCTGCCTTGGCCTGCGATGCATAAAGCAACCCAACCAGTACTTATTCAGCTGATTCCCCTTCCTCTTGTGCTGTGTTCGCACGACTGGTTCTGTGATGCAAGTGGTGGGGTTCCACTTTTCGTCTTGTGCCTGATTTCGGAGCCGATGCCCAAGCTTTTTAGTCAGATTGTGTGTTCCTGTGCTGTTACCCCCAACGCCATATGCGAGGGGTCCCTTATCCCGTGAGGATGATTTTTCCCCGAGGGAACTTACCCGTGCTTTTTGCAGACGTCTGAGCTCTGACAGCGTCTCGTCGTCGATCTCCATACCTCCCTCGCTGTCAGATGGCTCACTCGCTTCTCGTGGCCGGCGTAGATATATATATCCACCTTCTTCCCCCCTCAAGGAAGCGTGTGATATAAGGCAGTTGTCAATTGCCTTTACCTCATAAATAGCATGCATTCCATATAGGAAGCATCTGTTACAGTTCTTGGGTTGTTGCCCTATATATAATCATGTCTGTGTCGAAAACAGCATGATATGTTAATGCCAAACACGAAGTTTATCGAAATTATACTAGCATTTTAGGGCATGTCATGTTACAGTGGCCAATATACCCAATAATATGATCAGGGTGTTACATGGTATCAGTAACCCTAAAATAGGTAAAAAATAAGCAGTATAAATATTTTGCTAATGTTTTTAAGCAAAACTGCTTTTGATTAAAAACTGAATGTTACATGGTGTTCAGAAGGTACGTTACACCCCCCTGACACACACATTCTATTTTAGGGTGTTACAGGGTGTTACACGTGTTATGTCTTTCAGGGATTGTTATTCGATAGCTAAATATTCATTATAGCAAAAAAAATCAATCCCAAATTTTCAAAAGATTACACGTAGAACATTTTGACCGATTTATTGTTACAGCCAATATGTACACCCCCACATATTCCACACCTATTACCTAGGGTGTTACACGAGATATGACATGTGTCATTATGATTTCCTTATACCTTAATAGGTATAAAATCATAATATCAAATAAAACAAGGTCCAATTTTCAATTTTCAAATTAATCGCCAAAGAATTTTACCGATTTTGGCCATTTTTCAACATATATATATATGTTGATATATGTACATATCTCTGTGTGTGTGGAATGTAAAGTACAGAATCACTGCAATAAACTTTACTTTTGCACATGACAAATTTCATGGCAAATAAGTAAATTATGCTGTATATCAACATCTAAGGTTGACAGCATTTCTGGGTTTTACTGATTTAAACCCATGGCAGTAAATGTACATTCTGATGATATAAAGAGTTATCAACTTAAGTGGGAACATCCGTTTAGGAACATCCACTTTAGTGATATTTGTCAATATATGATCTGTTCTGAGCATAGGTCTGTGCTCTAAGATTTATCAAAATGATATTTCTTATTTAGAACATATCTGGACATTGCTTGATATAATCACAGCAATTTGACACAACACATTTGTATGTGTGTGCTGTCCTCAATACTATTATCAGATGTCATGTAGATACTGATCTGAGAGTTACATGCATTTGAACTGATCAAATCTGAATCAATTATCATTATGCAATGTAGTTGTTGATGTTGCTCCAGCGATGATATGTGGAATGACGAGTGGACTGCACCCAACAGTTACCAGCTGTTGCATGGGTGCAGTATCTTGCCTTCGGGTCTGGAGATAACTCCATCCAGCCCTACAGCATGTTGATTTATCTGTTCCCATATCTATCACAATCGCTTGACACTTTCCACGCACATGTGTTTGGAAAGTGGTATCTACATTATCATATACATGATAGATATTTAAGTTAATCAATTCACTTTGAATCAGTGAATATCAATACATACAATGCAATGTGTGTGCATGCATGCAGTGCTTACTGATTAGCACTTTTGTCAGTGTGTGTGTGTGTGTGTGCTCACTTTTACACACTTTGCAGTAAGATAACTTCTGGACATTACAACATTTCCAGACAGTTCATCATGCAGGATTATCAGCATACCATGCACTGAATACATCTAGCATGATATATTAAGCTTAGGAGTATTGTAATTCCAAAATAATCTCATTTACAAAATGAGTTGCTGGGTATGTTTCACATACAGCTCCGGTGAGTATCCTTTCAGTAATCCACAGTAGAACAATATGTGATCCGAGGAGTATCTCGACTCCACCGGGTCATATTGAGCTAATTACTGTGTTAAGATTACTGAACAGGCACCTTATACTGTATGGGTTCTAATATAGTTAGCATGCACTGCAAATGAATGCTTTGTGCACATCTATTCCAACTGTTACCGTGATCAAGTTGGATCATATAGAACATCTGTCATCCCAATGCATGCACAACTTACAGTGTGGCAGTCATTCAGTATAAGATGTACATATACTCAGATGCTGCAAGTAATATGTGCTGTAAGTTAGTGTATGCTCAAATAAACATTTTGCACACTATACTTCAGATAAGTATGAAATGCTGTACTCTAATCATCAGCATTAGAAATATCGATGCAGTCATCAGAACATAGTGTGAATTGTTGCAGTATGGTGATCATACATTCACAGCAGTATAGTGACCATGCGTCCACAGCAGTATGGTGATCATGCGTCCACAGCAGTATGACGATTATGCGTCCACAGCATCCCTGCAAGTATACAATCATTCTGCAGAGGATATTGACGCGCGTACACATTTGTATGTCTCGCTGCATAAAGACGCGTTAGGAATCATACGCCCTACAAACGTGCGTCCATTGCATCAGATGAAATCATGAGATCGCGCTGACGTGCACATCGCGCACACGAGCATCACATCAGTGCACATCGCGCTGACGAGCTAAAATCATCATACGAGCATTTGCGAAAATCGATTGCTGATGTACGTCGCATACTGATGATCGCTGATGTACGTCGCATGAACGAATGCGAGCGCGCTGTTAAACGAAATTTCGTGCGTCCAGTCGCAGTTGATGTGAATCATATGTGCTGACGATCATTTTTCGTTCGCGCATCTGCATCTCGCATACTGTGACATTCCTTCGAATTTTGACATCATTTGCATGCGTTCCGTACACTGTGCGCACACCTTGTCGCTTATAGAATCAGGACGATTTCTCTGCGGATGCTGTTAGATAGCTGCGAATATGTTCGCGATGAAAAATCTCCTCGCGCAATCCGTGTGCTGACGATATGCAAGCGTATATTATTCGAGTTGCAGATATTCAATATCACTGCGAGCGCTGTCGCTTATGCGCCCACCTGCAAACCTACGAACAATATGATATATACTATCGCTGACGCTGCACTCACTCGAGTTCTCTTTTCGTGCCTTGACGAGTTTTAGGAGAATACCATATGATACGGCGAGATAAACAGGCCGTGAATATATTATCAATATACAAGTTAACACTGCGAAGTTGGACAGCAACGCAAGTGAAAGTAATAGCGGGTGATGAGTGCAGTCTCTGAGTGAAGATCTGCTTGAAGCCCAACGCTTCCTCATCTTATACCATACGTCTCCTATCATCATAGATAGTACCGTCATTGGGTTGTGAACCCGAGACGTAGGTTGAACGACCAGTATTGTGATAACGAATAGTTCGTTCATACTGTGCATGCGTGTTCCGCAGATGCTTAAAGCCAAGATGGTTCTTGTTTGTACTTCAAGATGTATCTTGCTTTGCCATCTTCGAGTTCGACATACGAACTCTCGATGACAGGGTCATTCAAGTCTTTCCTTGAATAATGACAGATGATGTGACTTATCATCTAGCGACATGTACAGTCATAGTCGACCGTACTGACGACTGTCATAATAATATATGACACGACTCGACATGACATGACATGACATGGTATGACATGTCTGACAGGTATGACACGTATGGCATGTATTACACATATGTCATCGGTCATGATCCTGTATGGTATGACATGTCTGACAGGTATGACACGTATGACATGTATGACGTGTATGTCATCGGTCATGACCCTGACAATCCAGCAATCTACCGTTTCTTGGGCTGGTGACTGCAATACCTTCGACCTCGACTTCGTCTTCCAGTTAAGGCTACCGAATTACCGGTAAGCGGAAATTTGCCTCGGTAATACCGGTAATTTTACCGGTAATACTAGTGGAAGTATTACCTGGTAACATATGCTGGATGTGACACACCGACAGGATAATCTGTCACTTGTCACCTCCTAAAGTAGGCTGGGTGACCGTCACTAGTAGTCGGGAAACTCCCGTTAGTATTTATGTGTATACCTCTTTTATCTATCTAACTTTTTACCGTTCTGATCTCGAAACCCTTAACTCAGGGTTTATTTCTAGTTATCCGATATATTCGCTCCGAACTATATATCTGACAGGTTTGGCCCCACGTACACTTTATTTAGCCACTGCGACACCGCTGAGATGATTGGCTAAAGCCGGACGCTTGGGATGGAGTGAGGCGCTCCGCGCGTGGAAGTGCCGGCAGTCGCGGGTATGGCCTGCATTTTTTGGGTTGATTTACGGTGAGCTGTAGGCCTTCGAGGACATTTTTCTACGGGATTTAACGTTGGATTGGTTTACGCATCCTGGTTGGTTACCACACCGTTTCGTATTGGCCGCCATCTACCACACGACTTCTCGGAATTGCTGCTCTCTCACGGCATCCGTATCGACGACCCATCGCATTTCTTGGCCGCCCGTGACTGCCGCATTTTTTCCACGTCTTCTTGCCTCACTCCACCCCTATAGTATTCTTCATCATGGTCGCTTCTACGAGATCAACAGCTAGCTAGCATGGCGAATCGCCGCCGCACATTAAGCACGATTTTTGATTCCGTTGCGGCCAGGCATGCCAACACACCCGCGACTCCGCCGGCGGCACAGCCACCCGCTAATTCGGCGGGGGCTGCATTTTTGGCATCGGTACGCACGTTGCAACGAGGGCACTTCGACATGAAGGTAGCCAAGCACGTACAACGCAAGTTGTTCGACGGCAAGGAGGGGAGATTTTCCGGTGCGGAGTCCCACGCGGCGGCCATCTTCACGAGGATGGTCTCTGCGCTGCAGATAGCATTCGTAACTGAGGACATCGGTTTCGCTCCGCGCTTCGCGCTGGACGACGCTACTTTGGCCATCCGCGTGGAGGCCAACAATTTGTTGTTCTCCACGCTCGAGCTGCTGGTAGACCCCTCCTCGCCCGCAGCGGACTGGATGGACTCGTCCCACGCCAGCTTCCCGACAGACGGTAACCGTGTTCTGCTCGAGTTCGCCCGTCGGATGATCCCGGTTGGTGACCCCTTCCAGGGGCAGGCGGACATGTTCGCCGTCCGCATCCCTGCGGGCATGGACCCTCATGGACCGATCGAGGACTTCAACGCCGCGCTCAAGGCTGCGAGATCAAGGGCAACGCTCATGGACGAGGACGTGAAGTCCCTTTTCATCAAGGCCCTCGACACCACCTTCTACCAGCCGGTGGTGTCCCGCTTGCTTCTTCACGACCAACGAGCCGCCCACGACCTCCTCACCATTCAGCAATGGGTACGTGAGTGCTACGGCGAGCACGTGCGGGCGGGCACCGCCACCGCATCCGCACACCGGTACTCCCACGGCACGCACTTCATGGAGAAGGACATCGGTGATTCGGGGTTTCGGGCACGGCGGGTGAGATCGCGGACTTACGGGCGATGGTACTCGACTTGAAGCGGCAATTGACCGCCTTCCTTGTTGCCGCCGAGTCCGAGCCGTCCCCACGGGGGTTCGCACCTCGCGCGGACAAACCCGACCGCCGTGTCAAGACTCGCTTTGCGGCCTCGCCCCTCCCCAAAGGGGGGAATTGGTCTCAATCCGTCTCGAGGAAGGTGGCCTTCCACCGGGACATCGGTGCGACCATCCCGTACTGCCAGAATCAGGTGTGCGCTAAGGGGAAAGCGCGGCATTGGCATCGGGACTGCCCGAACGGGGGCAGGACCGGACTCTCGGCCTACGCCTTCGCCGAGGAGGCCGAGAACTCCGCGCTGGCCGCGAAGTTCCAACACGCCATCGACCACGGCGACCCCGTGGAATTCGACGCCCTCTGCATGCTTGCGGGCGGGAAGCCGGAGGTCTTCACCGATCTTTCCGCGTGCTCGTTCTGCGAGGAGGACGGTGAGGTCCTCGTGTCCGCCGTCACCGAGTTCTCCGAGATGGCACACACGGCTGGGGCTTCGCCGTTCAACATCAACACCTTCACTGCCGACTTGTCGGTGGTGTCGGAGCCGACCGCACACTCACCACCCGCGTCGGTTGAATCCGAGGAGGAATGGACCGGTCCGTCGAACCCCTTCTGCCCTCCCGTCACCCGCACGTTTGTCGATTTCATTGAGAGCACGGGAGGTGCATTGGGGGCGCCCGGCGAGCCGGCCGCGAGCATGCATTTGTTTGCTCTCCGCGGTTGAGGCGCCGGAGCGCGTGATGGACTACAAGCCCGCGACCTACGCCACGAGCAATGGTGACGACGAGGGTGCCTCGGTGGCACCACCGCGGCCACGGCACGGCTGTGGGAACGCCATTCCGGGCTTCGGGAGGTCTCTTCTCACTTCGTCTTTGATGTGTGCGCTGTTTGTGATTTGTGCCACCGCCGCGCCGCACACCGTTGCCGATGTCGGTGGTGCCGGTGCGCGCACATGCACGGCTCCACCGGTCGGTGGTGCTACCTGGACTGCCTCGGCAGTCCCGGCTACAGGAACTTCGCCAACTGAGATGGTTCGAAACGATCTTGGCGACGCGATGGGTGGTGCGAGCACGGCTGCTATTCCGCCGCATCGGCAGACGCGGTATCGGGAGCTGCGGCAGGGATTCCACACTTTCCGCAATGTCCCACGGCCACCATGGCTGTATGAACCCGACCCTGATTACGTTCCGCCGTCGCCGCCTTACCCGCCACCGCCGTACTCGTCCGATGACGGGGAGCCGAGCTCTGGTGACCATGCGGCTGTGATCGAGAATTCAACAATTTCTTCTACGAATGTTTTACCACCAGCCCCGGAGGCCGGCAACTACTTCACCCTCACGCTGCTCCGGGCCGGATCGCGAGCCCCGCAGACCCCTAGTGGCTGAGATTGGTCACACCGTGCCTGCCTAGGGATTAGCTATTGCTTAGCCTCCTAGATGTGCAGAGGAGCTCTCTAAAATTGAGCTGTGTTTAGGGTTTCTTAGCAGTTAACACAGTATCTGTCAATCTTGCTGTGACCTGGGACCGCCCTGACCAAGAGTACAGGCCCCCAGGTGTGCTACAGTTTCCTCCTGAAGTTGAGTAGGGAGTTTGTTTGCTTCGTTTCACTGCTAACTCCGGTCACCACACTAGGTGGTGTGCTGGATGTGACACACCGACAGGATGATCTGTCACTTGTCACCTCCTAAAGTAGGCTGGGTGACCGTCACTAGTAGTCGGGAAACTCCCGTTAGTATTTATGTGTATACCTCTTTTATCTATCTGACTCTTTACCGTTCTGATCTCGAAACCCTTAACTCAGGGTTTATTTCTAGTTATCCGATATATTCGCTCCGAACTATATATCTGACAACATATAATTATAGGCTTAAGTATGGGAATTTGAAAACGTTCTTGGTAATACCGGTAATTTTACCGGTAATACCAGTGGAAGTATTACCACCCGAATTGTACCCGGCAGCCTTACTTCCAGTGCCCCTCGCTGCCATGGTTTTACCGCTCTTATATATATTTCATAAAAATCAGGGTTTAGTGATATTTATGCGCGAAATAGGGATACATAAAGGCAACAAGCTAGAAAAGTGCAGTATGCGTACAATGAAAACACCGAAATATGCATACATGTATCATTATTTATTCAAATGTTTACGAGCAGAGTACTTTTCACCCTATACCGTCGAGGCATGACTGATACTATCAGTCAGGGCGGTCGACAAAGCCTACTAATTTATTCAGCATTCTCTTCGGCCTCTTCTACTTCTGCTTCGTCCTCCGACGACTCAACCGTGGCTGCTTCCTTCCCCTTCCTCGTCGGTTCACTCTTCTGTTTTGGCTTCGTCTCGGCATCCTGATCGGGCTCGGCGTTGAAATTGGTCAGCCGTTGCTGCGCAGAGCTGACCATGTACTGGTCGTGGTCGAAGCCGATCGCGTTCATACCACACCTCATGGCGGCCATGGACGTCGAGCCGACGCCGCAGCAAGCGTCGAGAATCCAGTTGAGTGGATGGCCGTTCTCATCCAGCTTGCCCGGATTGTCACCGAGCATGTGGCACTAGATCAGCTCCATCAACAGTGCTAGGGGTTTCTGATGGTTATTCACGACTTTGCCGTCGCGTTTGTACATCTGGTGCACAACCGGGAAGCCGCGCATAAGTGACGCGCGGCTCAGACGTTCACCGTCCCCAAAATCAAAGTTGAACATCCACTCCGGCTTTTTAGAAGACTCCCCCGCGGCATCGCTCTTTACATGGTACCCCAGGACGCCACATTCAACGTCATTGTAGCGTACGGACTTGTTGGGGTTCATGTGCACGTTCTGCTTGTGCCAGAAGAACCGCTCCGCGCGGCCGGAGCAGTAATTGTCAATCACCTCCAGGAAATCGTTTTGTTGGACGAAACCGCAAAAGATAGCGACTGTCCATGCCGGGGCGGTGGTCTTGGCGTTGAAAGACTCCAGGAACGGTTGCACCTCCTCCTTGGTCATCGCGTCGGGAGTCTTCTCCTTGTAACGACCATATCGCAAAAATGAGACACGCGGGTGTCTCATTATATTCTCATTTTTTAAAAAGTTATGATAACGAGGTTTTTTTTATATGACTAGATAGCATTTGGAGAGTAGATAATGACACGTTATTTCAAAATTTGAAATTTTAGGGTATAGCCCGAAATTTGGGGTTTCCAGGCGATTATTCGCCCCGTTTCGGGCGGTGCTCAGGTGTCAATCGGCGGAAGTTATGATAACGAGGTTTTTTTTATATGACTAGATAGCATTTGGAGAGTAGATAATGATACGTTATTTCAAAATTTGAAATTTTAGGGTATAGCCCGAAATTTGGGGTTTCCAGGCGATTTTTCGCCCCGTTTCGGGCGGTGCTCAGGTGTCAATCGGCGGAAGTTATGATAACGAGGGTTTTTTTATATGACTAGATAGCATTTGGAGAGTAGATAATGATACGTTATTTCAAAATTTGAAATTTTAGGGTATAGCCCAAAATTTGGGGTTTCCAGGCGATTTTTCGCCCCGTTTCGGGCGGTGCTCAGGTGTCAATCGGCGGAAGTTATGATAACGATGTTTTTTTATATGACTAGATAGCATTTGGAGAGTAGATAATGACACGTTATTCAAAAATTTGAAATTTTAGGGTATAGCCCGAAATTTGGGGTTTCCAGGCGATTTGTCACCGTGATTCGGGTGGTGCTCAAGCGCCATTTGTTGAAAGTGGTGATAATGACGATGTTTTCATATTGGATACGTCCAAGTCATTCCAAACAAACTGAGTCTGAAGAAACTTTTGTTCATATCTTACATACACCCCGAGAATGGGAGGCTTTAATGTTAAAAGCGGTGGCACCAACCTTAAATCTAGGGGGTGTAGGTCTGCACGAGACTGTAACGGTGTGCGTAGCACAAAAAATCAACAAAAACCGACAAAAGGCACGAAGAATGCTACCAGATAAGACGTTGGTGCTATGAAAATATACAGTCTTTATTTGAACAGTCAAAGCACCCAGGGTTAGGGGTTTTCTTGCGGGCGCGGTATTATTCATTGTACAGGCCGGTACATACGATGGCAGTGCAGGTGCGATCTCTCAGTTCGTTTGCTGGCTGGCTTATTAAGCATACCTACCTATTTGCTAACAGACATGTACAGGTCAAACGTTTGCACAATCACCTTGGCGCGCAGAACTTGTTCAGACACTTCCAGGTGCTGGGCGAGCTCCTTGTACCCGTTGTACTGTGCGATCGCCGACCGTTTCTTGTCCGTGTCCTCGCACTTCAAGTCTGTCCAGAGGCTTTCTCCTATCTTCTCAGCGTCAGCTTTCGCCGCCGGGGTGAGGTCGAACTGACCTGGCCACTGCGGACCTGGTCGTGGTGGAGAAGCGAACATCGCCGGTCGTGATGGAGGAGAGGCTCCCGGGACTTTGGAGCCCGTTGGCGTCGTTAAAGCAGGTGACCCTCCTACTGCGCCGAGCGCTGGCGCTCCCGTGTAAAAGCCTCCTCCGCCCAGTTGGAACATTTGGGCGAACGGGCCTGCTGCTGTTACTGCCTGTTACCGGTGACGTACCAACCGCCCCCCCCCACACCAGTTACAAGTTCCGTGTCTTTCAATCTGGACCTCAAGCCAGAGTTCCCTCCTCCACAATAAACACAAACAACTTGAACGTAACAACTAGCTCCTACCTGCACGGCTGTCTTCAGGATCTCCCTCATCGCTGCAGCCTCCGAGGCGTGGTGATTGTTAATCTCCTTCAAGGTGTCCGCGTTCTTGTCTAGCATCCTCTGTTGGGCCAGTGCATTATTTTCGAGCATCTTCGCCTGGGCCTCGTGGGCCATTTTCGCAGTCTCGGCAGTGGTCCTTTGGAAAGACTCCTGTGCCTCCTTCATAAGCGAGTCCCGAGAAGTAAGCGCCTTCGTGTTCTCCTCCAGCAAAGCCTGTTGCGCCTTCGTGTTCTCCTCCAGCAACACCTGCTGCCCTGACCAGAATGAACCCAATGTTGTCTGGTGCTCCTTGGCACGAGTCTCCTCCCGTTGCTTCGCCTCGGCCATCTGCATCTGCAGGGCTTCAGCGTGCTTCGTCGTAAGGAGCTCCACTGTCTTACGGCTTTCGTCTCGCTCGGCAGACAGGGCCGAAGCCAGCTGTTTTTCCCCACGCAGACGTTCATCCTCCACCTTCTTCTGCATCTCTTCTCGAAGGCTCGCCAGTGTCTCATCCGCCTTCTTCTTCTCGGCCTCCACTGCTTCCTTGGCCTTCTTCAGCTCATTAAGGTCCCGCTCGCTTTCTTCACGTTTCCGCTTGTCATCGACGCTCTGCAGCCTCCGCGTCTCGTCGTTCACCGACACCGCAAGCAAGGCACTCCTCAACTCCCCTTCTTTCACGTTCTGCGGAGGTCCGTCCATGCATAACAAAACATCGGTCAGTACGTACCAAGCTGTAACAAAAAAAACAGACGATTGTAACTCAAGCAAAACTCCGTACTCACCTGCTTAGCCACATGCATGGCAACTGCTTCCGGCGGAGGCTGCTTCTTCCCCCCTCGCCGTCCGACGTCGCCCATGTCTTCGTCGCTGCTGCCATCCTCTTCGGCAAGATCCATAGGTACACGCACTACCGGGGCTTTGCCCTTCCCGCCTGGGATAGGGGTCGTGGTCTTCAGGGTGGAAGGCGCCTTCCGCGAGCTTCCAGTCGGGAAATCCTCATACACGGCGGTTTGGCCCTTGTTGCCTAAGATGATCTTCCCCACTACTCGCGCAGGGGCGTTTTTATTGAATTGGCTGCCTGCCAAGCACCACTTCCTAGCCTCAAACTTCCCACCAGCCTCTTTGCCCAGCTTCTCTGCTTCCTCGATCTTCTTCCAGAACATCCCCAGGACCTTATTGAACAACCTGTAGTGCTCGTTCTCCTTCTCAATTTCAGGTTTGGTTATCGGCCCATCTTTCCTGTCTTCCACCAGGCGCGTGACGACGCCTGTCAGAGAAGCCTTCGAGCCACTCTTCTTTGTTATTCGCACGTGCGGGTAGTCGCCGGCATACTTCTCCTTTCGCTTCATCTCCAGCTTCCGCTCATACACAGCGGGAGCCTGGAACATCGTGCAAGTAACGTCGCCCGGCTTGGGGTCATTGCCGTTTATCGCCATGTAAGTGGCGTGCCACTGGCCAACCCATGTCAGGCAAACGAACCTGTGCGTGGGCACCAACAACCTCCTTATTCATATATCTTGACTATGTACTACAAACGAATGTGTTACAAATGAAGTTGGGTCAGTGACAGGTTCATGGTCAGGCAAACGAACCTGTGGACACCTTCAAACTCCTTGTGCATGGTGGTGGACACCCTCATCCCTTGCACCACTTCAAACCGGAACTCCAGGTACCGCTCGCACTTGATAGAAGCCTTGAAGGCTGGGATGATCGACTTTCCCTCCAGTATGCCGCTCTTGTTCAGTATCTTGTTTACCTGCTGATCAGGAACAAACTTCTGATAACTGACAATCACCCCGCTGTTCCCCATTTCCTCGGAAAGACGCGCGTCGAGATATTTCGGGCTGGTCTTCGGGTCGGCTGCTATCGTGAAATTCAGCTTATCTATAGGACCTTTGCCTGCTGGCAGTGCAATCCTCGTAATACCCTCCACCTCCTGGAACTTTTCGATACAAAAAAATAGTGCCTCTTGAACAGTACCCAAAACTTCGCAATCGTGTCGGGGATGCAATATAAGGATGGCGTCCGCGTAAGGACAGTCCTTTGGCATCTCGTACAACATGGTCTTCACCGTCGAAACGAACGCCAACTCGGGTTGCAGCCTTTTGTTCTTCAGCTTGAAGGACAGAAGAAACCCCCATCGTTGCGGCTCCGGCTCCTTATCGCTTTTGGGCTCCCAGGTCGAAGGGTCGGTGGCGTCCGTGCAGGCTGCAGAACCTTTAAGCACTTCTTCCATCTCCGGGGTATGAGTCTGGTTAAAATCAAATGGCTCGCTGATTTCACAGCCACTGTTCTGCAACATCAGGACCAGGTCAGCGTAGGTGTATGGCGCCTGCAACGTCCAATTTTCAATTACCTGCATGCGCTGGTCAGGCACCGCACCCCTCGTCTCGTGTTCTTCGCTGGCAAGGGGGTTGTCTTGAAGTACCATTTGTGCCAGCGCTACGGGATCCCACCCTTGATCGGTCTCCTCGTCCAACCCAGTCAACATGAAGCCCGGGAGGTCCACGACATCTGGTACCTGATTCAACAACGTAGGACCACTGGCTTCGCCAGAGGACACCGCCGTCTCCCCCAAGCCCCCCTGCTCCAAGGCTTCAGACGCTGTCTTAGCGAAATCCGAGACGTCAGTGGGTGCAAGGCTGTCGCGACGCTTGGTTTCCATTTCAGCGACTGTTCGGGGATCACCAACGCCTGTAGTTTCGCTTGCATGTGCGCTGCCCTGTCCGCTGTTGTCACTGCCGTCCTGCAGAAGCTCGTACTTCTTCTGCAGCAGCTTTATCCGATAAAGGCTCCTACCGTGCGGATCCCAATCATGCGCTGTTGCTGATTGGATAAATGTTGGTGCAGCTGGTGTTTCTGGTTTCCCCGAGCCATACGGTAACCCATCGTGCACAGTGTCGATCTCCTCGTTCGTCATGAGCGCCACTTCTCTGAAGGCCGACCCGGCAGGCAACTGTTGCCCCATATATACCGCAAACTTCGCGTCCTCGTAAGTCATTTCGTCGAAATACCTGTCAAGATCCTGCCGTTCAGACTCATCCAACTTTCGACTGTGGGCATCCTGAAGCAGGCTCAACATCCGCTGCCCCAGATTGAAAGCCTCGCGACCTTCAGGCTGCACGATGTAGTGTACGTCGCTATCCACGTCTAAAGCAATCTCCAGAAGATGTCCTGACCCCGTAGAATCTAAATATCGGACCATGACCTTCTTGTTTTCCTCTATTGTGTGAGCAACAACACACAAAACATAGGCCGGGGCCTCCGTAATCTCGGCGGCGAGATTGAAAGCAACGAGTTCCCCACGGTCCGTATCGTTCCCCCGAAGCAAGCGAGGTGCTTCAGATGGTTCTTTCAGGATGCTGCAGAGGTGCGTGCGGACGAACGCTTCTCCCGGCACCGTACCTGAGGACACGCGATGTTCCATCAAGAACACGGAGGACGCGCCAAAGTGAAAAATAGGTTTTCGAACAGTACCTGGGGATGATGGTTGAGAGGAGACAGACACGGCTGCCCTATCCCTCATATCCTCCAGAAGATCCACGCAGGTCTGGTGGGCAAATCGTTCCCACTCCGTTTTCGCCTTTTGGTCCTCGCTGTCTCCGGTCCAAGGTGCGCAAACTTTTTTTAAGCGATCGAACCGTCGCATTATGTCTATGTCCACCGACCGACGCGACGCATCTTCCGAGTGCAAGCTGAACAGGCAACCTTTCCGAAGACACCCAAACCCTTCTTCGTCTACTAACTTAAGGGTTTCAACCTGAGCGAGCTCTTGTTTTGTCCCGATGGCAAGGCCCAAATCTTCTAGCGCAGCCCTATCAACACCCGCCTTCTCCTTCCCGACGCATCGCGCTATCACCGCCGAATCCGTCTTCAACTGCGTGCCGTCATTCTTAAACTGCTGGATATCTTCCAGAAGTTTATCATCATCATGAAACACCTCCTCCAAAAGACCTATTACAATTGACGGTAGAAAAGATGACATTGCGAAAAGTTTTGTATGCAGCACAACGGGCTCTGTTTAACCCTGCGAAACTCCCCGCCCAAGTCTTCGAAAACTTGGGCGGTCACTATCATCGCCCCGCCCAAGTCTGCGAAAAGTTGGGCGGTCACTGTCATCGCCCCGCCCAAGTTCTAGAAAACTTGGGCGGTCGCTG
>LGRX02001066.1:0-40385 GCA_001247695.2 Cymbomonas tetramitiformis | reverse complement strand
GGCCGCCGTTGGTATCACGTCCAACCGCGGGCCCGGGATGGTGGTGTGTGATTGTGGCGCGTGTCACTCATCCATGCGCTTCGTCACCATGAGGACACGGTCTCGACATAGGACTATGTTCAAACAGATTGTATGCCTTCCGACGCTTCCGGAAGAGGCTGTGGACGACGATGAGCAACATCCCGATGGCGAGGAGTCGGATCAGGTGTGCAACTCCGGGTAGAAAGACTATCATTCTCAGGTAACCCTCGCGGAAGGTACCCGGAAGACGTGCAGAAGGTCTTCCGGGTATCATCCGCATGTCTTCATGAGAATGAAGGTACATATCAAAATCGGTTACTTCTGATAGGTAATGCAGTTGTTCTTCACAATTGGCACGTATGTATCTCTTGCCCATTGAAAGTGATTGTGGTTGACAGGAAGATGCCGATTCCGGTTCCCTTGACGATGCCGATGCCGATGGAAACTTGCCGGACCCGGAAGCCGTTCAAGAAGAGCTCGACGAATTACTCGACCATGTCGACCCGGAACTTGCTAGAAAGGTGACGGAAGAAATCGAAGGAAAATTAAAGTCGTTGGAGAACTTGGCTGATATGGAGGTAACGTTCGCTGTTTGAATATTTTGCTCAGAATTGAAAATTGTATATAGTGTGATGTCTTTTGTACCCGGAACACGCCCGGAAGTTACATAGAACGTCTTCTGTGCGTCTTCCTGACGCCTTCCGTTTTATCCTTCGATGACAGACCGCAGCGACGAGCTCCGAGGATACCCTACTCGACTTATTGGAGTGGAATCTGGATGGCAATATGACTCAAGAATCCTTTGGGCAACTGCTGCACATTTTGAAAACTAATCACCCGGACGTGTTTTCTAAGTTGCCCGACTCCTTCAAACAAAGCATTGCTCGGTTTAAGGTCATGGATATCCCACTCCTAGTGGTGGACCTTTGCCCGCATGGGTGCGTGATGTTCGAAAAACAATTCGCGGACTTTGACTTCTGTCCAAGGTGCGGGGCATGCCGTTGGGAGGGAGGTAAGGATCAGTGCGGTGCGGGGAATGCCGAGGGTGCGGACGACACCCGGAATGCCGAAGCCACCCCGAGTGCAAAGCGGGGGAAGGCGAAGTGCCAATTCTATCATTGGCATTTAAAGGATTTACTTCAAGCAATTTACAGCCATCCCGACGTTGCTGGGCTCATGCGTTCGCACGCCACGCGGGAAAAGTCTGAGGAAGGCATTCTGGAAGACATTCCCGGTGAGGTGAGTAACACATTGATAGAGCATATCCTGAATTGCCCCGAAGAGGTACAGAATATTCGCAGAATGTCTTCCGTACACCTTCCGTACGACTTCCTGATTCCTACTACTTGAATGAATTTAAGTTGTATTTATGTATCTTGCAGATGGATCTGAGTGGAAGGCGAAGCAAGCTGCATATCCCGACTTCTTCAAGGACCCTCGCAACGTCATCCTCATGCTTTGCGCCGACGGGGCCACCGTTTGGAAGGACAAGTCGGGGGTTTTCCCTATCTACTTTCAAGTGTTGAACTTGCCACCGGAAATCCGCAAGAAGTTTGTGAACCTTGAGTTGTGGGGAATGATGGCGGGGAAGCCGAAGAACACCACCATCCTCTACGAGAAGTTGGTAGACGAGCTTTTGGAACTTTGGGAAGTTGGGTTTCCATGTTGGGACTCCTTCACGGACGACGTGTTCCAATGCCGGGCGATGCTTCTTGCCGCCGTGTTTGACTATGCAGGGCTCGTCGATGCTATGAACATTATGGGCGTGGGCAGCTTCTGTGCGTGTGCAAAATGTTTGATCCGGGGGAAGGGGAAATGCCCGCATCTAAATAAGATGTTGTACAAGTTTTGCGAGCAAGATCCGCCAGGTCCGTTTCCCCCAAAGACATGCCGAATGTATTCACAACATCTTCCGGGTGTCATCTGAGCGTCTTCCTGTTATTGTACGCAGGGCCCGCCGTACCAAAGACCGACGAGTTCATTCGACGCGCGGGTCAACGACACGTCTTGCTTAGCACGTGTAAGAATGCGGCCAATCTTCAGGAAGTGTTGGAGGAGGAAATCGGCGAAACCGGTGTGAAGTTCCCATCGGCACTAGCTCGTTTGCCGTATTTCGATCTTTCCAAGAATGTCATCCTTGACGGCATGCATCAACTCCGAAACCTTGGGCTATATGTCCATGAGGCACTCATGGGGTTCGACTTTACGCCGGGTGTAAGAGAGCACGCTCGCGCGAACGATATGCATCCCACGTGGTGGAAGACGACAAGGGACGACAAAGGTGATGCAGTCAAAACCCGACCACTAGCTAGGAAGGTGCCCGGAAGGTGCCCCAAGTATCCTCTACGTGTCTTCCAGATGTCTTCCTGTTGCCACTAACTTTCGCGCCCGGGAAAATGACAGGTGTGGAACGATATTCAATGGTAATTGGTCCGTTTCAAATCCCGATGCGGGCAAAAGGGTCGAAATCTTTGAGGTCGCTAGAGACCGCCTTGAAGTTCATGACGGAGCTCTCGTTGGGAAGGTCATGGGGGCAAGGCCATAAGAAGATGTTGCGTCCGAACGGCGCGAACACCGGACCGAAGACGCTCAAGTGTCACGAGGCGTTGAAAATGCTACAAGCGGGCATCATGAGCGTGCTAGCGTCTTGGGATAGAGACGAGGGCTACTCGAAAAACATGCTTGAAGACTTGATCGGGCAGTTGACGGTCATAACGAGAGAGCTCACTTCGGAGCTTGTAGACTGTAAGGTACGGAAGACATCCGGAAGACATCCCGAATACGTTCCGAGTACATTCCACACGTCTTCCTTAATTGCCTTTTATTTGGTGATTTTGCAGGATGTTCCTAAGCTTCAAAATCTGGTGGATGAGTTCTTCAAGTCACTCGAGCGCGATGGCTCACCTGACTGGCTGGTCATCACCACGCATTTGCTTTCCCACTTCCCCGACCAACTCCTCATGTATGGTCCAATACGGGGGACATGGATGTACGTGTTCGAATCATTCAACGGGAAAATTCGAAGGTGGGTGAAGAACAATGCATATCCGGTTCAGAGTGTTATGCAAGGCTTCGGGCGGTACCGGATGGTACATGTGGTGCGAGGGTTAATCTTGGTACTTCGTCGCCGGCGGGAGGCAACCACCAATCCCACCCGGCCACCCGTGCTCCCGTTCTTGGCCACCGCACCGTTGAGGGCGCCGAACACCGTGGTTTTGGGAACACAAGGCAAGCGCCATGTACTCTCCCGCGCTGAAACGAAAGCGCTGGAGCTGTGGATGCATGGCAACGTGCCCCAATACCGCAAGTTGAAGGCAAAATTCGACGCCTACGTCACCTACTGCAAGAGGTAAGTAAAAAATGAAACCCATAAGATGCCTGGAAGACGTTATATATATCTTCTAGGCATCTTCCACACGTCTTCAGTAAATACATGTCCTGACACTGTGCACGTATACATTCGCAGGGAAAACCATTATGTTCGGAGAAGTCACGGCGCACGAGCCGGAGCGTCTCGCCTGATGGATGTGCCGCTGCATATGCACGGTAGCGACCCCAAGGTCTGGCTGGGGAGACCATTCACGGAGAATGGAGCGGCACTCGTCGAAGGGCCTCCTCACGTGTGTCAATCTTTCGGCTCGGTCGTGGTTCGAGGAGTTTGCTATCGCACGGCAGCTCAGGACAAGACGAAGAAAACTTGTCAACGTTACTTCCGAGCCTTTTTCTCAGGAGAAAACATCAAAGGCGAGGAAATCGAGACTGACCGGTGCGTCCGTGCATTACGTTTTGGTGAATGTGCGCAGAATATGTACCGAATGTCTTCTGTGTGTCTTCTCGACGTCTTCGGGGATTCTTACTATAGAGTATAATTGTGGCTCCAACTCGCAGGTGCGCCATGGTAGATAGCATCTACAAGGTCGACTTGGCCGCGAAAGAGTACATTCTTGTGAAGGGAAAGTGGTTCCCTGAATTCAACCAAGCGACGACAAAACGGTTTGCCAAGCTAAACTCGAAGCACGGGCCGGACAATACCGCAAAGGTGGTGTACACATACGACCCGCATGATCCCGAGACACCTTGCCAGGACACTACTGATCCATTCATCCTGGCGGCTCAAATTGAGCACCAAGTTGTAATCAAGAAACATCCTGTGATGAAGACGGCGGTGATATTTGATTTAAAGGCTGACTTTTTTCGAGTGCATCGACGATGATGGTTCACGACCGAAAGGTGCAAGACGCAAGAGGCGAACATGATAATACGCCGGGCATCGTACTTAGTGGTCTGTATGTTGAATAGATGCAATCGTACATGTATGTGTAGATAGACCTATCAATTAACTTAGCCGTATATTATGTATCATAGCAACAGAGCATGATGACAACCCTGAAGTTGTTAGGAAGATACCTGGAATGTCTTCCGCATGTCTTCCGTGCGCCTTCTGAATGTCTTCTGTGATTACGCGACTAGTGTACGTGTGGTATGATGTAGCTATGTGGCCAAATTGCATAATCATCACATATGTGTCGATAACACATGTCAGAATGTATTCTGGCCCAGAAGACATTCGGAACATCTTCCGGGTATCTTCCGGGAAGACTGCCCTTTGCATGTCTTCCGGGAAGATGTCTTCCGAGATCCGGAAGACATTCCGCACATCTTCGGCACGTCTTCCCGGAAGAGTGTCTTCTGGTTTCCAGAAGACGTTCCCGTCAGAAGACGTCTTCTGGAAACCAGAAGACATCATTTCTACGAAGACGTCTATAAGACGTTCAGAAGACGTCTTCTAGACGTCTTCTGATTTTCCCAGAATGTAGGGACAATTAAATGTTTTTCTGAGTTTTCTGGGGAATTTGCCCAAATTGGACAGATTTGACTTCCTCAACGGTCATATCTCCACTTTTCAGCGCTCAATTCACCATGATGCAGAACGCTAACACGGGGCGCTCACCCCCAACGTCGCCTACGTCTACACCCAGGCGTACGAGAGGACGACAGGCCAGTCAGCGCAGCACGAGAAGCGCTGCGGCCACTGGAGCCACTGGCAAGGGGGCGAAGGGCACCTACAAGGCGCCCTCTCCGGGTCAGCCGCCGCAGGCTGCGACAGCAGCAGGTGAGCCGAGCTTCCAAATACCCAAAAAGAAGTCGACTTTGTCAGCTGCGGCCCCTGAGTTCCACAGCACGACTCCTCTGGTTCTGGCTACTGGAACAGCTTGTGTGACACCTCCCATGGAGGAGGCTGTAACGGTACCTAAGCAGCGCCCTAATCCGCCCCTGCGTCATGCAAGAGCAGCGTCACCACGGGTGCTGACTGTTGACACCCCTGGTGCAGGGCGGAACATGAGGGCGACTCCCCAGCGGTATGTCAACCTGATGACCACCCCTTCCCCTGGCATCATGCGACTGCCTGGAAGCCGCGATATGAGCCCTCCACCTCCGCGCCAGCGAAGTCCGCCCCGGGCTCGTGACCGGACCCCGCCACCGCCGCGCCGCAGGAGCCCACCGCGGACGCGCGACCTGAGTCCTCCAGCTCCGAGACAGCGAAGCCCTTTGCCATCTTACAGGACTCCACACACTTGGTCTGAAGCTACGGTGATGACCTCCCCCGCACGGCAGAGTATATTGCTTACCGTGGCGGGCCGGCCCGGGGCCGTAGCTCACCACTCCGGGCCGCATGCGGGCCGATGGAATATATGGATGCGGGCCGTGACGTTTGATATGAAAATACCAAAATTTATGCAAAGTTATGCGATTTTTACAATATCACCATACTTAAAATTAAATTTTGGAGACTGGCCGTATTGGCCGAAAGCGGGCCAGTGGATTTGCTGATTGCGGGCCGTAAAGAAAAAAATAAGCAATACACACTGCCGCGCGGACAGCTGCCCACGCCCTTCAGCGAGAACGCGCCTCTGGGTGAGCCTGCTGGAGCGGCTTCTGCTGGACAACATCTACCTGCTGGCCTACCATCTCGCGACCCGATAGCAGTGCGAGAAATGGCAGAACTTAAACTTCCAACATCTGAGCAGGACATGCAGAATGAAGCGAATGAGCAGAAACAGGGACTCCGCCAATTCCCTTCCCGCTCGTCCTCCGATGTGGCCAACTGGCGCACGCGCCAGCAGCAGGGTGCGACTCTCGCCTGGACTCCGCGCCCTAACCAAGGGGGTGTGGGGGCAGCGGGGAGGTCAGAGGGCATGAACCAAAGCATTGCTGGCGAACTCATTGCAGCAGCGAGAGCTACCCGAAATTGACAGAGGCGCCCCGGTGGCTTATCGGCTCAAGTTGCCCCTTAAGTGGCGTATCCACGACGTCTTTGCGCAGCATCGCCTCAAGGAATACCGCACCGCGGACGAAGCTTTTGCGCTGCGTCGGCAAATACCTACTCCTGCCAAGGTTCTCGTGGATGGACAATCCCAGACACATGTGTCTAAGATTTTGGCTCGAAGAGTGAAACCTACGCGAGGAGGCAAGGAAGTAGAGGAATTTCTGGTTCGCTGGACTGGGTACTCTAATGCTCATGATTCCTGGAAGACTCGCGAGTCGTTGAACTACGGGGGTGAACTCGAGCAGCTCACCGAGTTCGAACAACTGCGACTTTCCCGAAAAGGACAAGCCCGTGAAAAAGCCTTACAGGAGGTCAGAATGCAGCGGAAGCAAAGGCGGGAACGCGCCAGAGCTCTAACCTTCCTGGACACCTCTGATGAAGGGGAACCCACTTCTCTGGACAACTGCCTACCCTGGGAACAGTACTGTCGCTCCTCTGATGCCTTTGTGACGCCTCTGGCTCTTCTGGACTCTGTGGTCTCGTCACGCGAGTTGCGACTGCTAGTACTTTTCAGTGGTACAGGTAGTGTGGAGAGAAGTTTCCTGTCATGTTATCCGAAGAGCACCGTGGTCACCGTAGATCATGATCCTCGCTGGCAACCTACCTACGCTGAGAAGGTTCAGGACTGGGACTTCAAGCGTTACGCGCCTGGTTACTTTGACGTCATCTGGGCTAGCCCACCGTGCACAGAATACAGTCAGGCTAAGACCACTGGGGTGCGACAACTGCGACAGGCTGATGCCTGTGTACGCCGTACGCTCCAAATTTTCGATTTCCTCAAACCCAAGCATTGGTTTATGGAAAATCCGATGGGCAGGTTTCCCTTTGCGCTGCGATTTCGACCCGTAGTTCGCCGTTTACCTACTCCGTTATATTGCTCTTACTGTATGTATGGCACTGGCTACCGCAAGCCTACTTGCATCTGGACGCAGTCGCCTCCTCCGGTGGACCTGCGGTACTGTACGATGGATACTCCTTGTCTTCACCAACAGACTCTGGGATCACATCCGGAAACTGCTCAACTGGGGCCTCATCCTGGGCAACAAGGAGCGGGAGTCTCCGCTGCTGTATATGCTGGATGTGACCAAGGGAAAGTATCGAAGTTATTTCGCCGTATCGATAGTTTTCGATAAGTTTTGAATGGATATCGATCGATATGAATAAGTACATCTTACGGATTGATTGATATGAATAGGTGCAAAGCCTGTATCAATCAATATCAATATAATATCAGTGGGTCCAGAACCGTGGCCACGGCAAAATCCTCCACCTTGCACGCCATTAAGTCACAATAGTACCGGGCCGTTATCGAGTTCCTCATCATTCTGCGAGCCTGCTTGACGATCTCCGTCTTGATTTGGACTGGTGCCCCCTCATGCCTAAGGGGAGTGTCGGCCTTGGCAATGTGTGCTAGCTTCCCTATCAAGGGAAGCACCAAGCTAACAGTCGGGTAGTGGGTGCCTTGTAAAAGGTCCACCGTGATGCTGGGGTGTGTCAAGACGTACACGGATTCTCACACCACGTCCCAGTCATTAGCATCCAGCTGATGATCCTTATACACCGAGCCGTCCACGTTCGGAACGGCATTGGCGGCCTTAGTGGGGTGTTCACAATCATACATTTGAACTGCCTCCTGTTTATAAGCAACCACGACACTACAAGTTAAACGCCATAAAATTCTACACGTTGCACCTTTATGGATGTAATGAAAAAAGGTGCAACGACACACGCAACCAATCATACTCATATTCTGTTTCGTCAAAAACTTGGGAAGTCTTTCTCAAAGAATATTATATATGTGTGCAAAGCAGGGCATGGAAGTGTTATCTCACCCGATTCTGTAGGTACCACCTGGCTTATTTGCAAGCTCCCCCCCATCCTGTGCGTGTATCGTTGTCCTGCGGCGGCTTGCTCTGAGAAAGTCCTTGCCGTTTTTGACAGTCATACAACAGCCTCACTCC
This sequence comes from Cymbomonas tetramitiformis, assembly GCA_001247695.2. NCBI lineage: Eukaryota > Viridiplantae > Chlorophyta > Pyramimonadophyceae > Pyramimonadales > Pyramimonadaceae > Cymbomonas > Cymbomonas tetramitiformis. Next base: position 32,075 of record LGRX02001066.1, on the reverse strand, counting down.
GATCACAGAGTGGTTAAAATGACCGGTCATGCCGCGTAGCTTGGAGAAGACCTTTTTCACGCCAGGGTGGTCCAGAAAGGATTTGACTATCAAAGCCAAAGTATGGGCCACACACTCATGGCCATCGAACTTGAACCAACCACTCACGATATTTGAAGCGTTATCAGAAACTGTGCAGTGGATAGTGTCGCACACGGTGTCCTCAATCCTCGGGTCAGTAGTGGTGTCCGGATCTGGGACCTCACGATACAAGCCTAAGCCCATGCTCGCACACGCTTTTTTTGTGGCAGTCTCCAACTCCAATGCAGGGTGACGCACCGATGAAAAAGGGATCGCTGACACAAGGCGCTCGTGAATCTTGAAGTCGTTGTCCACCCGTTACACTAAGATACCAAAGATTGCGATGCCCCCTTCCGACCATATGTCACCTGCGCCCACATATGTTGAAACTCGGAAACGAAAACCAAATAAGGATAAAAGGATTTGTACAACCTAATATCACATTAAAAAACGTTTGCTCACATAGGGAAAGAGTGCAAGTGAATAATAAACATCAAGTGTAGGGCCACGCACCCGCGATACTAGGAAGTATGCCTTCAACAAGAAGTTCAGCAAGCGCTGACATGACTTTCTCTCGCCCCTCGGCCGACAGCGATAAGATGTTGTCGAGCACTGTCTTGTAGCAGGGGGGGGGGTGTAAACCCCCTTGAAAATTTCGTCAAATATGTCACGAAACTCTTTGTCCTTCTGAGGCAAATACAAAGGTCTTCCACGCCGCACAAGCCATAACGTGATCTCGCGATGCAAGCGTTCACGCTGATCAGCAGAGGGTTGGGGAAGCATAGCATCTATGCTCCCCTTCTTCACAGAGGACGCAGGCTGAGATTGGCCGCCACCATGAAGAGCACCACCAGAGTTCTCTGAGAGTTGAGTCGCCTTGATGCAGACCATGGCGTCCTTGTGGACGTGAGAAAGGTGAGTACGGAGGTTTGAGGTGTTACCGCAATGTGGTTTTGCGAGAGCGTCAGGTCCACATAAGTTGCACTTGTAGGCAATGATCTTGCGTCCATCCATTTGCACCTTGAAGTGCTTCCAGAAAGGCGAACGCAAATTATTGGGTGGACTTGTGAAGTCCGAGTCTCCGCCCTCACCTATGATAGACAGCACACACCAGACCCCAACTTAGAAGTGCCTTTGATGGCAACGAACATGACGACCCTCTTCTCGAAGTTACTGCTGAGGTATTCGCTCGTCATAAATTTGCTAAACTTATTCTCTCCGCCTCCAGTATTCTCGTTTGTTTATCTCTCAAAGATTGTGCCTATTCTACTAATCTTACGGTGGGTTAACCCGCCGTAAGAGGAATTTTCGGCGGCCTCTAGTGGTGGCGTTATGAGGTCTACGGTGTCAAACCTATCGATTTTCAGACAGTTTATGAGTTGAATGAAAGCTGAGGAACATACTATGGATGGATGCGATGTGCCCCATGTGTGTAATGCGCTCGCGAAGTGGGGGGGGTAGCGGGTTCCGATCATATATGCTTACGGTGGGTTACCACATAATTTTGTATATTGGTAGATATGTGGCCTTCCTCGATGGCCCTTTGGAAATTTGGAGACCTATGTTGTCAAGTTCTCGAGCTGCTCTTTCTGCAGTGTCTTGTCAAAATTTTCATTCGAGGCCATCTTGACCCTCAAAATGTCACGCGAAGTGAGGGTGGTATGACGGTTTTTTACGCTATATGACACGATTTATATGCGATAATTGGTTTGCCGGTTTGGGTTTGGGTTTTCAGGTTAACAAACCCGGATACATCCGATATAATTCTTCGCGGATGCCTCTTGGGAGTGTCTAAAGTCATCCTGCCACCATGAACATGACCAGGGGGTCAGTTTAGGGGCTGAAATAATCGTTTTACTTAGGGTTTGGCAACCCACCGTAAGGGGTCCTTACGGTGTGTAAACCCACCTTTCGTAGAATAGGCAATTGTGTGTGATATAACAGGGAATTCAGCGAACGGAGAAATTTACTGCCTCGTTGTGTAAACATGAAGCAAGGACATGCACAAAGAATGAGGGGTATTGTTAGAACAAACCAGATTCAGCCTCATCTCTCTCTTTCCGCTTCTTCTCACGCTCCTCCGAGTTTTTCCTCGAAACCGCATCGTGCTCCTCCTCTGAACGAATGCGATAAGCTTCGATCTCAGCCTCGTGACCGGGCAGATTTTTTAATGGCTCCCAGGTATTAGTGCCTTCTCCTAAACCTTCCCATTTTATGAGCCACTGCTGTTCACCGTAGCAAGTTCGCGTCGCCAGAATTTGTTCAACAACATATTCCCTATCGTCACTGCCAGCGGCATCAAAAGGATTCAGTTGCGTGCGCTTCACTGGCCCCGTTCCCTGGGCTAACAGTACTTCCGGTCTCGTCTTGCGTGCACGTGGGCCCTGTCCGCGAGTACGACCCATGGTGTGGTTCAGCTAGCGAAACTTGGTCTCGAGTAGTGAACTTTGGACGCCCGAGCGGTATCATATTGTTTTAAGATGATTTGAATATCTGTCCCAAGTTCGCCAGGGCGGAGGAGGGCTGTCATTCCCCCCAAAAAACGCTTCGCATTCCCCCCTGTGCACACGGTTTAATCCCCATAGCTTGGCTTAGTCTTAGCCAACGAAAAACCAAGATTTGGGTTATACAAGATCGATTAATCAATATGAGTATCGATTAATCGATCTGGCCAATCAAGGTACTTTATTCATGTATGATTGATCGATATGAATAAGTGACCTGGAGGTATCGATCGATATGAATAAGTCCGCGAGGGGTATTCTATCGATATGAATAAGTGGTCCCCGAGTATCGATCAATATTCAATATTTCGATATGTACAAAACTCCTATCAATAAATAAAAATTAATCGAAATATCGATAGTATCGAAAATATTGAATATCGATACCTACCCTTGGTTACACTTAGAGTTCTTATACATTCATGAACTCTCTCCATAACTCAACTGTGCTGAGTACTCTGTACAACAGACTAGGCACCTCACATCAACATCATTCTGATCGGTCCTACTATACTCCATACTGAGTACCATTATAGTTGTAGTTGCTTTTTGTACTTAGCCGTTTTTCTTGCTCTTGTGCTTGCCTTCTAGCACACCATCGGTCTACGTAGCAATTAATTTTCCACTTGAATTTTTGCACTCGCACCTTCCAACAGAAAGGAAAATGGTACACCAAAACTCCGGGCAGAACAAGCTAATCAAGGAAACACAATGTACAACCTAAAATAGTTCAAAAAGGCACTGAAATAATTTGAGCATGCTAAAAATTCTGAATAAATAATAAATGTTTTACATAATCTATAATTGGATGTGAAGTTACAACATTACAATACGGTGCTCAGGGGCAGGAGCCTGGCTCGTCGTAGCAACTGAGACAGTTGTGCTCATTATGCACATAATGGGAAGAACTGCCTAGGTGAGACCCTTAGTTCTATAAAATTACAGCGCAGCCAAATGCATGAGGGTCACATACAACTTGGATCGGCTCGTGCAGCAGGATATAGGAGTGTCAAGGAAACCATATGTCCAAGCTTGCTGCCACTCATCTCCTGCTCGCCCTGGACGGCCCCCCGCGTCCACGGTTCCCCTTCCTCTTCCCCCCCGTGTAGCTGAACTTATCTTCGCCCTTGCGCCCACCCCCATATGACCAGCCAGACGTCACATATTCCTCCAGAGCATCCTTGTCAGGAACAGCACCCAGCTTCTGTGCCCAGGAGTAAGGATCATCTTGCTTTGAGCTCGTGCCGAACGCTGCATCTGCTTCGAGATCGCGGAGACTTCGCCCACCCCCCCCAACGTTTGTTTCCAGGTCATACATCTGGTCCTCAACCTTTATTTTGAAGTGGTCTTCAGCATCTCTCGTGCGCACCTGCACCAGGAAACAGTATACAGTCTTAACAGAGTGCAAAACCAGGAGTCACAGAGGAAGGGCTTGTCTCTCACTGTCACTCACTTTGGAGGACTTGCTTGGCAGACAGGGATCTTTACCAGGAGGAAATTAATCAAGGGAGGATAGGGAAAACTAAGGCCCCAGCGAAGTATACCTGCACAGTGGGACGGCGCCCCGAGAGTACTGCATCAACACTCTCCTCGACGCGGTGATTCACCCAGTGGGTTCGCTCGCGCATCTCGATCAACACGGGAAAAGTAGCTGGAGCCTTACGTTCCAGTACGCTTTTCTGCGTGCCCCTAAGCCGCGCCTCCTCGTCGCCAAGCGTCACTGTGTGAACTCCACCCACCTGCGTGCCGATCACACCGGTCACGTCACGCATACCTCCATTGCTTTAGCACAATGAAAACAAGCTGGCTATCCTGCACTCGCATATTCCGAGTTTCTGTCACTTGAGGGCACTTCAGACCAACAACACTGTAGCATTAAGTCCCGTGCACAAAAAACATCAAACCTTAATAGCTCGGGTGTGCACCGTTGCAGATAACCTTACTATGTTTGCACATTCGCAGGCTCCCAGAGGCTTCCGATCTGAAAGCTTCCAAGCAAAAGAAGCTCGGAGACCTCTCAGGCACTGTACTGAGGCATGGACGACACGAGGGCAAGACTGTGCACCTCTCATGTCTAATATATCCACGACGAACAGGTCAACCAAGCTGTGGGCCGCAAAGCGTCCTACAAACAGTCGAGTGATACGCACCAAATCGCACAAGGTTGGGTTCTTGATAAGATTCTCGAGTATTTGACCGTGAGCAGTGCCTATGAGTTGTACACCGCGCTCCGCTATAGTGCGACACGCTAAGGCCTCCTCCTCGGTCCCGATCTCATCCACGATCACGATCTGCCGGCACAAAAGACAACTCGTCAACGTCAAAGAGCTGCAAGCGGTGGGGGCCTGACAAGTGTGCGCAAGGTGTCGTACCTGCGGCATATGGTTCTCGACGGCTTCGATCATGGTGCGGTGCTGCTTCGAGGGGTCCACCACCTGCACAGCGGCAGCCGAGGTCCCTTCAATCGTGGGGGTGTGTTGCGGTCACTGACCGAAAAGATGCCGAGTCCTGGGAGTTCAAAGACGCAACACACAGGGCGAATCAAGGGTCTACGAGTTTCACCTGCATACGGCGAGCTCCGCCAATAGCGGGATGAGGGACATCGCCGTCCCCGCCTATCTCGTTGGAGGTGTCGACGATAACCTGCAAGTCACCACCACAGGTAAAATTGCCGAGGCATCGGTTTGTCGACAGGGTATCCACGGGGCTCAGGGGGTCTCTGAGGGCAAGAGTACGGCAGGGCAGGCTTCACTGTGGAGCAGGGAAGGAGTCCAGGCTGCACCACTCTTTTGCCCAAGTCATCGGAGAGCACACGTGCAATTTCGCGGATCACTGTAGTCTTGCCTACACCGGGTCGACCCTGCAAACAGTCAAGCCACTCAGACTCGGCCGCCTCCAAGTTGCTGGTGGTGTCAGAACGGAGGCTCTAAAAAATAGGATTCGAAGCTGAAAATGAGAATTGGATACAGACAGCACCGGTAGGCACAATAGAGGAAGAAGGCTGCGTGCCCAATAAGTGAACTGCATGAGGGGAGCTTCCATACGCTAGCTTAGGTTACACGTGCCTCCACAAATAATGGAGTGACAGCTAGCAAGTCACAACTTGCGGTGAGAGACTTGTTGGCACTTGTTGACACTCACCAAAAACAACAGAGATTCAGTGTCCTCCATCATATCCCGAATCATGTCGACGTGACCGGTGACCGCTCGTCCAACGCGGCAAGTAAGGCCCACCTGAAACGCACGCAGCAGAAGGTCAGAGGATACTCAGCAGGAATAGAAAGACCAACAAATAAAAAACGAGCAGCCAAAATATAATCGAGGAGGTCGCGGCAACGGGGAGAGCTTACGATTTTCCCGCGTCTGTTCCGCATGCAACTGATACGATGCAAGGTGTTCGCTATCCCTGCCCGATTATCCGCTCCAAATTCGCCGACAGCTTCTTCAGCAGACACTAGGTCCTCCCTAGTGATAGGTTCCTTCCGCAGGATCTCTGTCTTTCCCTCTACGAAGCGTGCCTGCGAGTGAAGGGAAACTTGGGTCAGGCGTGGTATGACAGCTGCGACTGACACGTTACTATTGAGTGTGGAGATAGGACCAAACACCAGTCGAAGCAAGGCGAACTGCAAGCGTTCGGAGAAACTTAAGGAAAAGAGTCACCTCCGGAAAACGCCCCAGGTCGAGTATGACTTCCAGAAGGTCAGCTCGGTCAGGATGCGTCAGTAGTTGCTCACGGATATCAGCGGGAAGGATCTGTGGTAGGGAGTCGACTTGAGTAAAAGCACATCACGCAGGCATCAAACAAAACAGGCTAGTGGTCTACACGCAATCTCTCTCGATAATCAGGCCAAAGAGCTTGAAAGACCTACCGTAATAATAGTAGCTAGGTCATCACACACTGTGACAGCACCATCGTCCACGAAGCGCCTGCAGGTAAAATTTTGAAAGTCACCATCATTACGTCACAAAACTTCATTGAGTTAAAATTTTTCAGAAACGCCACAAACTCGATACCGTCAAGCAAGTAAGCCGTTGAACATATAATCTGCCACCAACGCAAAACGCGACTCACCCAAGAGAAAGTTTATCGGGCTCTTCAGATTCGAGCGCTTCCGATGATCCTTCGCCTGCGACAATTGTGAGCCGAATTCCCTTCTGTGATGAGACGCGGAACCGTGTGACTTAACCTTTGAAAACTTAAGGTGTTGCTCGAGAAAATTTGGTAACACATTATACCATGCAGAGGAAACAAATACTAAAAGTTACCTGTCATGTCATCTTTCAAAGCACGCGTCTGGAAAAAAGTCTTTTCATTATGATTGCACGGTAAGCGACTGATGGCAAGTCCGGGTGTGCCTTTGAAAGTGGCACTGAGAGCCCTTAGTGCGCCTGGAATGCGAACAGCGGGAGGGTTGCATCTTGCGGTGACTTGAGAACTTGTAGTGTGCACTGCGCTCGTCGAGTATGCTTGCTTTGAAGGCGCGGAGACGCTGGTGATTGCAACCACCATGATTTAGCACTCGCGGAAGAAGGCGAGAATAATAAACCGAGGGGAATTGCCTGCAAGATGCTTGGCACAATTTAAACCGGCAGACCAGTAATTCAAAGAATGTTTGACAATTCCACCACTGATTCCTGGACTCCTTACGTTATGCTATAAGGTATGTGTGTCACGTCGACCATCATATTTCACAGCGTGTCACTTTTTCACTAGCATGTGACGATCCTTATGATGAACTGCTGATGTAAGCTGGAGATGCTTTATAGAAAGATTCGTTGCAAATCTAAATAGTCCTCGAAAGGGCATTTTCGATTTTGATTTCCCCCCATTTCAATATTCCAATGGGCGAATAACTTAATATGAAACTTTTCACCAATCACAATCCTCAACCTTCCGAAGGGACGATTTCCTGGATGGCATCTACAGTTATCTAAACCATATCTACCGATATCTAAACTGGTATATTCTTGTCGGTTTGTCAAATACGATTTTTCAACGCGGAAGAGGGGACATTGGATCTATTATTGAATTCAGACCCGCCTGTTCATTGTAACGATAGACTCCTTCTTCTGTACACTTGTAGTCTTGTACAAACTGACAATGAAATGCAACGAATGAGATCCCGGAAACTCGATATTGTTTCGAATCACGGAATGCTGACATGTTCTGTAAAACACCAATTACAGGAATAAATGATCGTGCCTTGAATTTCTCAAGAATCTGACGTGTGAGATAGTTTGAAATATGAAATGTTCATGCAATTATGTTTTGACACCTGTCTCCTGTGCGTTTCGGGACGGTTCAAGTCCGAACTCCGAAGTCGAAGTAGCAATAAAATAGTGAACTTCAACTACAATATTGAATATAAAGTATATAACAAATTCCAAATTATATATTACGCAGGACACTTGCAGGTCTTTGTACTCGAGACGTCGAGAGTCGAGAGCGACCGGACGCGGACGGGAGCTCGGGAGAACACGGGTATAAAAAAAATGGGGGGGAATACCATACCATGTTGCATGTATAGGTGGGGGGATATCCAGTATTCAAGGTATATCCGATACTAGGCTTGGTCGATCTCAATTTTGAGATCTCCGCTAGGCCTGTTCACCGAGAGGCCATCTGAATCTGATCGTTCGATCATCTCATTATTCGTTTATTTTTTGTATTTTAATTTATACAAAGAATCTGAGGAATGATTATGATGGGAACATTCGGGGATAGGTACGTGTAGATGCACGATGGGGTTGCTGGCACCGTCTCAGAGGCATGAGCACTGCACAGTGTCATGTCACTTGTGTTCAAGAGTCAAGGGAGTGATGCCACATGGCGGATTTGAGACAGTTTCAATTTTGGTTGTACCCAAAAGTTTCGGATATATTTATATGAATATACACGAAATTTTCAGGTATATACCCAAATTTTGGGTATATACCCGGCCTCGATACCCAGGTATCGAACCCGGATATCGGATATCGGATATCCGGATATATATCCCGCAACCTCTAAAAAATACGCCGTCTATATCAATATCTATATGGTGACGATGTGTTGGATGATGACTCAATCGTCGACGATTTTTTTTATGAACGCAAATAAATCAGGACAAGCGCTCGCGACTTCGCGTTCGGCTCTCCCGTCCGGCAAGATCCGGCATCGCATCGGGACTTTCGGGAGCAATCGCTCCTCGAATTTTGGTTTTTGGTTGGCATCTCGCAATTCGATGGCCAGGATCCTCGAGTATTGAATGGCATGTTGCAATTCGAATATCCGAAACGCCAGAGCTGCCGCATCGACGACCACAAATATTCAAGTTATTTTAATACACGCAATCAACATCTTTAATCGTATCTATCTTGCATCGTTCTGTCGTGGCGTATAAAGACTGTCGTATGATAAATGAAATTAATGTGAGTTGACGATGACGCGCCTCGACGGTCGCGGTCTTGACGGTGAGGTCAAACGGTGCGCTGCGCTGATTGGGACGCTTGCGCTTTTTCGTCTCATCACCGCACCGCACCGTCACCTTCCTGTTCAGCAGTCAGAGTCACCATCACCATCACCAGCACCATCATCACCAGAGACCAGAGCACCAGAGACCAGAGCACCAGAGTGAGGAGCACCAGAGTGAGAGACCAGACCACCGATCTCTGAAGTCTGATGTCTCGATGAATAGACAATCATAGGATAGCGATACCTAGAGCTCTATTAATAGTCTATACAGTAGGGGTAGGATTATTAGGATGAATAGGATAGGCAATAATCACAATGCACGTCCGCGTCCGCGACTCCGCGTCCGGCGTCCTCTGTCACGATTCTACCACACAACGCAACGATATAAGTATAAAATATCACGAAAAATATCCAAAAAATAAAATAATATCGTGTACACTCTGTCGTCAGTGATGACTGCCATGACATGCCCATGCCCCATGCGTGACACCAGCGAGCAGAACGCTCGCGCTCGACGAGCACGTCGTAAAAATATACACGGAATCGGAATCGGAATCGGAATCGAATCACGAATGCCTATGCCTATGCCTATGCCTCTTCATAATTCCTTTTATCGATGACGTTGGGGTGACGTCGATAATAAATTGACAAAAATCCAAGAAAAAATATCGAGGCGTGCTGGTGAGATGAACATGAACCCAAGTGGGCCTCCTCCCGCTGAGACAGTGCAGTGTCACGGCCCGTGTCCACCTTGACGTTGACCTTTGACCTTCCTTCCCGCGCTGGGGTGTCACTGAGATGGGTTTGGCGTGCTTGAGGCCCATCCTTAAATCTGGTTTTGAGATTACGCGACGCGGCGTACTCCGTCGTGCGTGTCCTCAACTCGCGTCTGACCAGATTTAAGGATGGAAAATTCGACACTTCCCGTCATGCTGCCCGACATGTATCGTCTACGTGGCGTCTGGATCGTGTCGTCGTGGCAACGTCATGGGAGCACTGACTTTCACCCCCCATAAGGGGGGAGGTATGTGGTGCCCTGTGTCACCCCTCGCCTGCTCGGATTAAAGAGACGGTGAAATAAACGGTGGGTATAAACGACTACGGTGGAATATACGCGTGTTTTCAGTCTCCACAAACTCTGTGAAGCTGGGACGAGATGCTCGGGTGGTTAATAATAATAATAAAACATTTACGTCGATAAGTAAGGCAATGCCTTCGGAACGATCTACTCGGGTGGTTTCGCAGTCTAAGATGCATGAAAATAAAATACAGTGGTTTTATTTTCCCCACCACTGATGACGGAGCTGACCTGGAACCTGGGGTCGAGGGGTGACAGAAAGACCAGGGCTCCCTCCCCCAGGGGGGGGAGTCTGTGTCTCCGTGACACCACCTCACCCCGAAGAGGTGAGGTGCCAGATCAGGCATGCAAGCTAGAAAGCCCTAACCCTAAACCATACATATAGTTACAGGCCCAATGGGACCTTTCTCAGTCCAACTAGTTGCGGATCCCCGCTCGGGCGTTGGCCCGGAACAATCTATAGGCTAAGGAGTCAGGCATCGAAGGTTTGAAGTCACCGCTGAAGTCTAATGCACATACGGAGGCCCACACATGTTGGCGCCGGTGATTGGCGGCGATGTGGAACTCGATGCTCAGTTGGAGTTGCTGCCTGACGCGTTGATGGACGGAATCCACGGGGTGGACCGAAAGGCCGGCCAGTCAACGTCATCGTCCTCGTGCTGCACGATGGAGAGCGCCGCAGGTGCGTCGTCATCGTTGTCGCTGTAAGGCGTGGGTGCCCCCCTGGGAGGGTCGATGCCGCGATGTGGAGGCGGCTCCACCGAAAAACGGACAGACAAGGCGGCCGCATCGGGTGGAGGAGCCGCATCCTGCGGTGCAGGCTCGAGCTCGCGGAGGGCGTGGGCTTGTGGCGCGTCCGAAGGCGGCCATGCGGACATGGAAGGGGGCTTGGGTGGAGCACGAGGAGCGAGGGCGGGAGCACGCCCTGGTGCGAACGCCTGGACGCACACGTAGGGGCAGATGCCGTCGGTGTCCATGTGGCCGGTCGTGACGGCCCACAGGCGGAAGCACGTCACGCACGGCATGCCGGTGCCGTCCCAGACGAGGTAGCGCCCGCCCGTCTCGTTTTTCTTCCAAGTTCCCTCGGGCGGGATGAACTTGCGCCTGCCGAGGGCATTGAAGGACCCAGCAGGCTCCTTCCCGCCACCACCACCGGTGCGGGTAGCACCACCAGACGCAGGCAAGGCAGGCGCGGAGAGTCGGGCAAGGGCGGACTCATCACGGAAGATGTTGGATTTGACACTGTGACACTCAAAACTGTCACATGTCACTTCCTATGGTAGGCTGGGTGACCGTCACCAGTAGACGGGAAACACCCGGTAGGTATTTATGTATGCCTCTGATTTATCTATCACACTTTTACCGTTCTGATTCCGTAGCCCTTAACTCAGGGTTTATCTCACCAGTTAGATATATATTACCGCCGAACTATATATCTGCCAGGTTTAGCCCCACTTGCGCTTTATTTAGCCACTGCGAGATTGCCACCATGAGTGGCTAAGCTCGGACGCCTGGGATGGAGTGAGGCGCTCCGCGCGTGAGAGTGCCGGCATTCACGGGTATGGCCTAAATTCGTATGGGTTGATTTACGGCACGCCGCGCCGGTTGGAGAACGATTTTCTTAGATACGGGACTTAACGTTGGACTGGTTTACGTTTTCTGGTTGGATCCCACACCGTTGCGTATTGGCCGCCGCTACCACACGACTTCCCGGAATTATTTGATCTCTCACGGCTGCCGTATCGCCGACCCGAGGTTTCTTGGCCGCCCGAAACTGCCGCACATCTCACGTTTCATTGCCTCACTCCGCCCCTTTAGTCCTTCTCACTATGGTTGCTTCTACTCGAGCCACCGCTAGCATGGCGAATCGCCGACGCGCACTAGCCACGATTTTTGATTCAGCGGCTGCGAGACACGCCGACACTCCAGCCACACCGCCGGCAGCTCAGCCGGCTGCCAATTCAGCAGGTGCTGCGTTCCTAGCCTCGGTGCGTACACTTCAACGGGAGCACTTCGACATGAAGGTCTCCAAGTCCGTTCGTCAAAAGTTGTTCGAGGACAAGAACGGGCGATTTTCGGGGACTGAGTGCCACGCGTCCGCGCTCTTCGCCAGGATGGTCTCTGCGCTGCAGACAGCATTTGTCACGGAGGACATTGGTTTCGCACCCCTTTTCCTACTGGACGATGCTACCCTTCCCATCCGCGTGGAGGCCAACGCCTTATTGTTCTCCACGCTCGAGCTCATGGTTGACCCCGCGTCGCCAGCAGCGGACTGGATGGACTCCTCGCACTCCACATTCCCGAACGACGGTAAGCGGGTGCTGCTTGAGTTTGCCCGCCGCATGATCCCGGCGGGTGACCCCTTTCAGGGCCAAGCGGACATGTTGAGCATCCGCATCTCTGCGGGCGTGGACCCGCATGACAAGATCAGCGACTTCAACGCCGCTCTGAAGGCTGCGAGGACGCGGGCGACACTCCACGATGAGGACGTGAAGGCGCTGTTCATCAAGTCCCTCGACACCGTCTTCTACCAGCCGGTGGTGTCGCGGTTGCTTCTTCTCCATGATCAACGAGCCGCTCACGACCTCCTCACGATTCAACAATGGGTGCGTGAATGCTACTCCGAGCACGTGCGGGCGGGCACCGCCACGGCGTCCGGACACCGCTACTCTCACGGCACGCATTTCATGGAGAGGGACGCCGATGACTCCGGTGGACCCGGTGAGCTCGCGGACTTGAGGACGATGGTCCTCGACTTGAAACGTCAATTAGCTGCGTTCCTCGACACCGCCGAGCCCGGACCGGCTCCGCGGGGGTTTACTCCTCGCGCGGACAAGCCGGACCGCCGCGTTAAGACGCGTTTCGCGGCCTCGCCCCTCCCCAAGGGGGGGAATTGGTCGCAATCCATCTCCAAGAAGGTAGCATTCCATCGCGACACCGGTGCGACCGTGCCGTACTGCCAGAATCAGGTGTGCGCGAAGGGCAGGGCGCGGCATTGGCATCGGGACTGCCCGAACGGGGGCCGGACCGGACTCTCGGCCTACGCTTTCGCTGAGGAGGCCGGGAACTCGGTGTTGGCCGCAAGATTTCAACATGCCATCGACCACGACGACGCCGAAGAGTTCGACGCCCTTTGCATGCTCGCGGGCGGGAAGCCGGACATCTTCGCCGACCTCTCCGCGTGCTCGTTCTGCGAGGAGGACGGTGAGGCCCTCGTGTCCGCCGTCACCGAGTTCTCCGAGTTGGCGCGCACGGCTGGGGATTCGACATTCAGCATCAACACCTTCACTGCCGACTTGCCGGTGGTGTCGGAGCCGCCCGCACACTCCCCGCCCGCGTCGGTTGAGTCCGAGGAGGAATGGACCGGTCCGCCGAGCCCCTTCTGCCCTCCTGTCACCCGCACGTTTGCCGACTTCAATGAGAGCACGGGGATTGCATTGGTGCCCGACGACCCGGCCCCGAGGATGAACTTGCTCTCCGCGGTTGAGACACCGGAGCGCGTGAAGGACTACAAGCCCGCGACCTACGCCGCGAGCGACGATGACGACGAGGATGCCTCGGTGGCACCGCCGCGGCCACGGTACGGCTGTGGGAACGCCATTCCGGGCTTCGGGAGGTCTCTTCTCACTTCATCCTTGGTGTGTGCATTATTTGTAATTTGTGCCACCGCCGCGCCGCACACCGTTGCCGATGTCGGTGGTGCCGGTGTGCGCACACGCACGGCTCCACCGGTCGGTGGTGCTACGTGGGCTGCCTCAGCAGTCCCGGCTACGGAGGCTTCGCCGATTGAAGTGGTTCATGACGTGCCATGTGCTATTCCGCCTCGTCTCCACCGGCGGGAGCAGAGGCGGCAAGGCCTCTATATGGCTCCGGTGCCATGGCATCCCGGGCCGCCGCCGCCTGCCGTGTTATTTGAGGACGGTCCTCCGCTGTCGCCGGCATCGTCTTCAGATGACGAGGCCCCACCGTCGGGCAGCACTTGGCAGCACCCCGGTGCGGTGCAGCCTCCTGTGATCGAGGATTCAACAATTTCTTCTACGAATGATTCACCACCGGCCCCGGAGGCCGGCAACTACTTCACCCTCACGCTGCTCCGAGCCGGACCGCCAGCTCCGAAGACCTCTAGTGGCTGAGATTGATCACACCGTGCCTGCCTAGAGATTAGCTATAGTGTAGCTTCCTAGATGTGCAGAAGAGCTCTCTGAATTTGAGCTGTGTTTAGGGTTTTGGCACCTAACAGCAGTATCTGACAATCTTTGCTGTGAGCTGGGACCGCCCTGACCAAGAGTACAGGCCCCCAGTTGTGCTACGGTTTCCTCCTGAAGTTGAGTAGGGAGTTTGTTGCTTCGTTTCACTACTAGCTCCGGTCACCACCCTAGGTGGTGTGCTGGATTTGACACTGTGACACTCAAAACTGTCACATGTCACTTCCTATGGTAGGCTGGGTGACCGTCACCAGTAGACGGGAAACACCCGGTAGGTATTTATGTATGCCTCTGATTTATCTATCACAGCACTTTTACCGTTCTGATTCCGTAGCCCTTAACTCAGGGTTTATCTCACCAGTTAGATATATATTACCGCCGAACTATATATCTGCCAGAAGATCTTACCAAGCCGCAGGGTGAGGGAGGCGAAAGTGAAGTTGTGGTTGGTGCTGAGTTCGCGCAGCACCACCAGTTACAAAGGTGTAACGTAGGGGGACTTGGCCGCGGACGATCGGAGGACGGTGTACACGTCCTCCACCAGGCTGCGATCGGAATAGTCAGAGTGCAGTCGGCGATGTTTGATGTCCGCGAGGGTGCGCACGACAGCCAGTTGGGGGGCGGGCTCGATGGTCTCGTCAATCACAGTCGAGCGAAGGTGGACCCAGAAACGATGGGTGTCGGGGTCGCCAATGCCCTCCACCTGGTAGCGAAGGCGTTGTAAAGCGCAGCGCCCGTCGTGCGGGAAAACCTCGGCGGACTCCTCGTAGAGGGAGAGCGCCATGCCGCGAAGTACAGTGGGGAGCACGGTAAAAATAAGCTCGCTGATGGTGTAGTGGTAGGATTCGTACTCGAAGTCCAGATCCAGAAGTTTGAAGACCTCGTCGCGGGAGATAGGACCGAAGACGTGGGACATGTTTGCCAACAGGACGGCGAAGTCAGTCTCGGAATCAGGTCCATCCAAGGAGAGGCCCACGTTCGACTTGAATCCATGGGAGCGAAGGAGCTTGGCCAGCTCCTCCCCATAAGCGAAGGCGTAGTCCAATTTCTCAGTGAATTCAGCACGTTGAGAGGCTCGTACAGGCGTGGATGTCCATACTCCGCTGTTGTGATGGAACTCGACAGTAGTGGGTGAACGTGACACCGGCGTAGGGCGGGTGATCAGCGTCGACATGGGCACCACCGGTTCGCCAGACGAATCCCCAGACGGACTGGAGGCACTGGGGGTAGGGGAAGCCCCGCCCGTGGGTCGGGCAGCGCGAAGGCGACTGGCAAGCGAAATGCGCTCCGCAGACATTGTTGGGAGCACGTAACGTGAAATGCTGAAAACGTTGGCGTGGTAAAGGTTGATGTGGTCGAGGACAAGGTGCTCGAATAATTCCCCGGTGTCAAGGGGCACGCGGGGTGAAGATGGTGGCAAAGAGGACGAAGGTGCTCAGCCGAATTTGGTGAAAACGAAGATGGTTACCGCACAAGGTACGGGATCAAAGAAAATGAAAGCGTGAGCTAACTCGCCAGTGGTGAGGCCCATAACCTGACAGAGACGGTGAAATAAACGGTGGGTATAAACGACAACGGTGGAATATACGCGTGTTTTCAGTCTCCACAAACTCTGTGAAGCTGGGACGAGATGCTCGGGTGGTTTCGCAGTCTAAGATGCATGAAAATAAAATACAGGGGTTTTATTTTCCCCACCACTGATGACGGAGCTGACCTGGCACCTGGGGTCGAGGGGTGACAGAAAGACCAGGGCTCCCTCCCCCAGGGGGGGGGAAGTCTGTGTCTCCGTGACGGATGTCACTTGCAGTGCCTGCTGTTTGCTCCGCTCGTGTGTCACGGTCCGTCCGCCAGCTTAAACCCGTTTATCTCCCAGTTTAATCTGACTTTAGCCGAACCGAGAAACCCTATCTCACTGCCTTGACATTTTCCAGTAGTGCAAGCATATATATTACATATTATATGCTTTCACATCAGGTCTGGACCCACCTACGTTCAGAGGTGTTGTTTCTTACGTTCCGTCCGCTTCGCGCCCTGCGACTCTATCCGACACTTTTTTTTAGTACCGACATTTAACTAGTACCGACACTTCTTAGTACCGACACTTCACTTCCGACAATCGACCTCCTTGCCTTCGCAAAGGTCACCCCTAGTACCGACATTTTCTTAGTACCGACATTTTACGCACTTTTTTGTGCGTTACCACTCAACTGGACCGACATTACTTTATATCCGACATGGCTTCCGCTCGACGTGAGACAGTTGGTTCCGCGATTCGTGCAGCACGTGCACGCACTGGTGCGTCTCCATCCCCATCACCGACGGCTTCGCACTCCACACCATCTTCGAGTGCTCGACCCCGCCGCATCGTGGGGACTTCGTCCTTACGTTCGAAACCGACATCAACGATTGAGGCTCCAACAACTTTTGATTTCTTCAATGACCCCGACGTTTTGGTTACTACGCCTGTGGAGGAGGGCCGCGAGGAGGAATTTCGTGATCATCTTTCTTACGCTTTTACGTATGGGAGTGACCTCGTCAGCTTCCTCAAGTCCACTGGTTTCAAGCTTCCCGCTGGCTAAACCCTTGACAACGACACCGCCGACACTGACTTCGCTGCCTTCACCGCTGGACTGGCTCACGTCATGTTCCCCATCTCGTACGCGGAGTCGGCCAAGCTGCTTGACCTGGAGCACGACCATGACTTCTACCACTCCACCGTGAACGAGATCTTGTTCTGCCTCCTGCCTCACCCCCTTCGTTCGTGGTAACGCTTTATCCGTTTACCACGAGTGTGCGCGTACCCATCCTGTTGACGGCCGCTACGCACTCCAGCGACTCCGCTACGAGGTCGAGGGCGTGCCCGACGCCGATGGGATGCGTTACTGGACCCAGATGAGGGCCATCGTCCTCTCTGAGACCGTAGACCCAGCTCCACAGCTGGCTACGATTCGACGCCTTTGTGAGTGTCACCGCAAGATCAAGCCAGCGTACTCCGACTCCGACCGCGTCGCTGACCTCTGGCACATCCTGTCCGAGTCCGCCAAGAAGAGTCCCTACGTCGCCCCATTGTACCTGGTGGTGCTCCGCGAGCTGCGTTCAGGTCATCCTTTCACCTTTGACCGCCTCGCACTCCGCATCCGCCTCGCGCATTCAGGGACGAAAGCCCCCTAGCCACACTTTCGTCCCCGCCGAGCCCCGACACTCGGTCCGAGGGTTCTGGGTACCGCCCTAAGACCGCCACCCAGAAGCCCCAGAAGACCCCTGACCCTCCCGGCCGTCCTACGGCCATGGCACTCCGCGCGAAGAAGCAGTCCGACACGCCGCTTGATGGGAAGTGGGTGGCCGACACCCCCACCGCCTTGTACCTTAAGTGGTCTGGTACTGGCTATCCGTGTGCTGTATGTTTCCGCGTGTGGGGTGTCACATATGCTCATCCCGACACTCGTGCGTGGTGCTTGTCCCTTCGTGTGCATCGAGGCCTTCGCCAACAACAAGCATTTGATCACGTCCAAGCCGGCTCCGCCTCGCCCGCCGCTCGACCCGCTGCCTGCAGGCACCGCGCCTGCCCCGCCGACTGTGCCCGCTGTTGACGCAGCCTTCCAGTCCGCGCGGCTCTCGCCGCCCGCACCTGGTGGTGGTGACACGATTGACGCCGACGGTGGCGATGCTCTGGTGGTGCCTGCCGCTGAGGACCTTGCCCCCCCGCTTCCGGATGAGCCTGTTGGTGCCTCCCTGGCCTTCCAGAACGAGGACACCGACTGGCCGGCTCTCCGCTCTTCGCCCGTTTGGGTGCTGCACGTTTCAGGAGCTGGCATTGTGATTGGCACTCAGCTCCAAACGCCTAGATTGAGACCCTCAATTGGCACATCGCGAGTTGGCAAGTAGCTAGTGAACATTACATTTCTCCTAGCCGCCTGCCCGGGAGTACCAGCTGGCCCTGCAGTGCACCTCCCACCTTCGGGGTGAGGTGGTGTCATGGGAGCACTGACTTTCACCCCCCATAAGGGGGGAGGTCTGTGGTGCCCTGTGTCACACCTCGCCTGCTCGGATGTCACTTGCAGTGCCTGCTGTTTGCTCCGCTCGTGTGTCACGGTCCGTCCGCCAGCTTAAACCCGTTTATCTCCCAGTTTAATCTGACTTTAGCCGAACCGAGAAACCCTATCTCACTGCCTTGACATTTTCCAGTGCAAGCATATATATTACATATTATCTGCTTTCACATCACAACGGCAAAAACAATTGCACGCAAGCTTAATGTAATGTGTGAATGCAGTGATGAAATTGACAGTGCCCCGTAAGTCGCTATCTAGCGGCTGTTGTTTTCGGGATGCTAACGTATACCAAACACAACATTACTTTGCACATGAATTCTAATATATGTTAGGAACAACAAGTTTTTTTTGCGCGCAAGATTCGTCCAGGATTCAAAACGCTGGACGGCTCTTGCGGAGGGGGTAATGGGCGTGATTTGAGCCAGCCATCTCGACTCACGCCCAGCAGCGACTTATACTGCACAACATGAGCATATCGGGCATATCATATGAACTTAAAAAAGCAATGCCGAGCATCTGACAGTGTCAGATATATAGTTCCGCTGTAATATATATCTAGCTGGAGAGATAAACCCTGAGTTGAGGGTTACGATATCAGAACGGTAAAGTGTGATTGATAAAAGTGGAAATAACATAAATACCTAACGGGTGTTTCTCATGGAGGATACAATCGCGCCGCACAGGCCGCGCGCCCCCAACAGTCGCGCCGCACAAAACAGTCGCGCCGCAACGGCAGATTGGGGGAAAAGTTGTATCCTTCGTGTTTCACTCTTCGCCGCCTACGTGGCACCGTGGGGAGTCAGTACTCTGTACCGCACCAGAATCGCCATCAATAGCCAGAGTAGCTCAACGGCAGAGCGCTCGTCCGGTATGCGAGAGGTCACGGGCTCGATCCCGGCCTGGCTCAACCCTTTTCGGGCTTCTGGTCTAGCGGTACAGTTTCTGTTTCCCCATGAGGTTATGGGCTCTTACCACGCTTCCACTGCGCAGGTGTTACGCCGGCAGCTGGTTGTGGTTGCGTGTGCCACGTAGACACTTCAGAGTGAGGTTGTATCATGGAGGCCCTACAAAATAGGGATTATTCCAAAGGCTTGGACGGCATCATTCCGGGCGCCCGGAACCGTCCTGAAAATATTTGGTAAAATTCCAAGCCTTTGGAAACCGCCAGGAATTGCAAGGTGAAGCTTTGGGTTTTTCCCTAGGAGTCCTATGGGGTTCCAAGCCGATGGTCCTACGGGGTTCCAAGGGGCTGGACCGAAATTTGTTAGTCCAATGGGTCCTGGTCGATTCCAAGCCGTTGGACCTATGTCCTCGGATTACGTATGACCGAAGTCGTCGGTCCAAGGCGGTTCCAACGGTTTGGAATTCATTTTGGACAATTCCAAGCCTTTGGAACTTTCCAGTCTGAGGTCGGCAGTCTGAAATCGAAGGTTCAACGGCTTGGAACCCCATTGGACCGGTCTCCGCGCAGCACGGGCGTGGTTTCAAAAGATTCCAAGCCTTTGGAACTTGCTAGTACGAGTAATGAAGCTCGAACCCGGAGGCTCAACGGCTTGGAACCCCATTGGACCGGTCTCAGCGCAGCACGTGCGAGGGTTTCAAAAGATTCCAAGCCCTTGGACCTTGTTAGTACGAGGAATGAAGCTCAAACCCGGAGGCTCAACGGCTTGGAACCCCATAGGATCGGTCTCTGCGCAGCACGGGCGTGGGTTTCAAAAGATTCCAAGCCCTTGGACCTTGTTAGTACGAGGAATGAAGCTCGAGCCCGGAGGCTCCACGGCTTGGAACCCCATAGGACCGGTCTCTGCGCAGCACGAGCGTGGGTTTCAAAAGATTCCAAGCCCTTGGAACCCCATAGGCCCAGTCTCTGGGCAACACGGGAGCGTGTTCCGAAATTCCAAGCCCTTGGAACTTCCCGATCTGAGAGCGGAACGCTATGAGCAAGTGCTTGATATATAGACTGATAATTCTCTGGACCGATCATTCTTGCTACGTGCAGTTCAAGACCGTCCAAGCCTTTGGAACGATTATGGAAGTGATATCTTATGGGGTCCAGGCTTAGTCCAATGGTTTGGAACCGCTTCGGAACTTGCGTTTGACGGATTCCAAGGCGCATCCAAGCCTTCGGAACCCCTTTCCCTACAGATCTGCAACCCTTGGGAAAGCTTTCCATAGGCATGGAAACGGGTGAAAACCCTATGGAAAAGCCCTATGGAAAAGGGAAAATGGATACTGGAGGTTATCTCGAAAACAAAAATTTTGAGTTTCCATCCCTATACTCACCCTTGGGAAGGTTTTCATTATTTTCCAGGGCATTTCATAGGGTGATTGTGCTTTCCATAGGGTTTTCCAAGGCATTCCATAGGGATGATTGTGGCGTCCATACCTATGGAACGTTTTCCATAGGGATGGAAGGAATCGTATGGAAAATATCGTATGGAAAACCCTATGGAAACCCAATGGAAAGTCCTGGAATATCAAGCGTTTTCCGTACCTATGTCATCCCTATAGCATTCCTATGGAAAGCCGTATGGAAAACCCTGTGGAAAAACACACGGATATGTTCCATCCCTATGATCACCCTATGCTGGCCCTATGGAACCTAATAGGTCATACCTATGGAAATCTTTTCCCCAGGCATGGTACCCCTTGGGAAACCTGTTTCCATACGGACGGTGTACCTATGGAAGCGAATTCCATAGGCATGGTATCCCTTGGGAAGCAATCTTCCATACGGTCGATATACCTATGGAACATTTTCCACAGGTATGGTATCCCCTGGGAAAGATCTTTCCATACGGACATTATGCCTACGGAAGACGGGCCCATACACTTAGCGTCCCTTGGGAAATAGGTTTCCATACGGCCGACATACTTATGGAAAGGTTTTCCACTGGGTGGCTCACCTTTGGGAAAGATTATTCCATAGGATGGCTATACCTATGGAAACACAATTCCATACGTGCTGTATACTTATGGAAAGGTATTCCATACGGATATTATACGTATGATTCCGTTAACAGCATCAGGAGTATACCTATGGAAACGCTTTCCGTAGGGTGACCCGCCCTATGGAATTCATATTCCATACGGTTATTATACTTATGGAGAGCATTTTCCACAGGTGTACTATACCTACGGAAAGCTTTTTCCCCAGGGATACCATGCGTATGAAAACCGTATATTATAGGTATGGAAAACATCTTTCCCTACGTATGTTATCCGTATGGAAACTATTTACTATAGGCATAGTATAGGTATGGAACCAGTAGATATATATGGTTTCCATAGGCACGATATAGGGATAATATCGGGATGCTATACGTATGGAACTTAATTAATATTTACTTTCCATAGGCACAGTAGTGGGGCAGTATAGGGATACTGTACGTGTAGCACTGACTGTGTAGCATACATATTGCACATTAGCAACATGCAGTGTGTTCACTATGTTTCCACTATGCGAGATAAACAAAATACTCGAGCATCTTTACTACGATTAACATGTATCTAGCTAGGCAGAAAGGAATACGAATGGGACTAACAAATTTTATCATACCAACGAATACACAAAATTATGTTCTACTCGTGCACTTTCTATTTACAATACGCAAAATAATGTTCTTCTCGTGCTCTTTCTATTTACAAGATGCCAACCTAAACGTTGACGTTGTACTCGAGGCCGTCGATTTTCTCCATCTCGCTTCGCTCCAAAACAACCGATCTAAAATGGAAAGTAAAGAGCCAACACTTAGTAAAAAAGCGGAAACGCACAAAAGAATATTCTATTGAAAACATAAAGGACTTATCAACCTAGAATGTTTGAAGGGATGCTTGAAGTTGACGTTGTACTCGAGGCGGTCGATTTCCTCCATTTCGCCCTCCTCGAAAACAGCCAATCTGAAAAGGAAAGTAAAGAGCCAACACTTAGTAAAAAGCGGAAACGCACAAAATAAACCTTTATTGAAAACATAATTAACAACCGAGCAACCTCAAATAAATGCGAATATGAACGCGAGATGAAAACCTAATATGACTTCGCCACGCGAACGTTTTCAGCGGATCTGAAAAACGAAACCAACCAACTAACGTTTAGTAAAGAAGAAAGAAAATAGCAGTCGTCAACGAAAGAAGCAAAGGAAAGTAAAAGGGGGATGTGGAGTGAGTTGGATTTGAACCAACTATTTCGAGTGCAAAGGACTCGCGGGAATTTCCCGTTCACTCCTAGTCAAAGTTTCACGCATGCCAAGTATGAGCGCGCGAAGCACACACAAAATAATACACACGCATAACCAAAACATGCACTGCAAACCAGTGCCATATTGCAACCTGTGAGAATTAAAAATATCACAGCACGCAACTCACTGGCGAGGCTGCTGCAACATTGCTG
Source organism: Cymbomonas tetramitiformis (assembly GCA_001247695.2). NCBI lineage: Eukaryota > Viridiplantae > Chlorophyta > Pyramimonadophyceae > Pyramimonadales > Pyramimonadaceae > Cymbomonas > Cymbomonas tetramitiformis. Next base: position 9,332 of record LGRX02001066.1, on the reverse strand, counting down.
ACAGCGAACTGTGAAGAGTGCAATAACGTGAGTTTGAACTTGACCGTTCAGAAAAATCGAAGTGCTCAAAAACTTTGCCGTTCAGAAGTCACATCGGATCGACTCGTCATCGTCATGCGAGCACGATCGACGATGACGACGATGATGACGATGCGATGCGATGTCTCAGACTCTCATCAGTGACATTGCATCGGAGATAATCGACTTATAAAATTTAAACAGGGATTAAATGTAATCAACCCTTCGTAATGGTCTAGAGGTGGCCGTCGTTCTCAGTCTCAATCGAACCTATGAGATCCCGATTTTTTTTGAAGTTCCAGAAATAAAATCTCGACTAGCCAAAACAGCGCATACAGGCCGCAATTTTGTTTTTTTGCCCCCCTCGTCAGTGAACAAATGGTTTGTTTTCTTGGGGGTGATCGAACAAGCTCATTTTATTTGGGGGGGTTTTGGCGGCGGTAGGGGGTCTTCCATAGGGGTTTCCATAGGGATAGGCTCTGGATTTCCCATAGGGCACACCACTTTTTCCACAGGCTCCGGATTTTCCATAGGGTACATTGGTGATGTTTTTTAACCTGTTTCCAGGCCATTCCACAGGTATGGACGCCACAATCATAGGGATGATCTCTGTGGCATTCCTTAACAGTGTAATTCTGCATTTTCCATAGGCATTTTCCAAGTGCGGCGTGTTGCTGTAGGGTCCAAAAAGGGCCTGTTTTACCCTGCCCTATTTTTCATTTTTTTGATTCCATCCCTATAAATTACCTATGGAATCCCGAAAATGGGGTGAGCCAACCTATGATCACCCTGTGGAAACGATTTCCATTGGGGCTTGTGGCAAATTTTCCAGAGCCATTCCATACGATTTTCAGATAGGGGATTTAAAAGTGCCCTATGGAAAGGTTTTTGCCCTATGGAAAGCCAATGGAAATGCGTTCCCATAGGTTTTACATAGGGTTTTTCCATCCCTGTGTAATTATTTCCAGCCCTACGGACGCCACTATTATAGGGTTAACACCTCGACCGTTCATAGAATATCAACCCAATATCCCTATGGAAAGTTCAAGTTATTTTCCCATAGGTTGTATAGGGTGGGCATCCCTATGGAACCAGAATACAGCATTCCTAACGTATGTCCACCCTATGTCCACCCTACGTTCATGGTATGGAAGGTATTGAACACCTTCCATAGGGATGTCATTGGGCGGACCGCCCTATGGAACACATCGTATTGTTTCCATGCCTATGCCCACCCTACGCCCACCCTATGACCACCTCATGATCACCCTATGCCTAGCAAATGAAAAGTTAAAAAGGAAGCAACGGTTCCAAGTAGTCATGCGTGCTGGTATGGATGGTGTGTTGTGGGCCAGTATTAAACAACCACGGGGTCGACATGCCACCATGTCCTTGCACCGTGTGCCGACTACAAGTTGAAAAACCTCTTCGAACGATACAACGACATACGAAGCTATACAAGAGATGGCAAGGAGCGGTATACATGGGGGAAAGTAGTAGTGAAGACGATACTTCAAGTGATGACGGGGGTGACCGTAATGGTGGTGATGGTGGTTCCCTTGGAGGTGATGATGACATGGAAGATGCCAATGCAGAAGCGGACGAAATTCTCCAGGATCATTTGAGAAAGCTGGAAGAACATTGTGCCCGTCTCCTAAGTCCTGCTGCCAACGATGAGGATATGGATAACCAAGAGGTACCCCTCTTTCTGTATTTCCCAAGGGTGGGCGTACGTATGCCAACAGGTGGGCATAGGTTGGGAAATCGTTGAACGTTTCCATAGGGTGGGAACAGGCATTCCCAGAGGCGGGTATAGGTAGGGCGCTGGGTAAGTATGCCTATGGAAAGCATTGGACGTTTCCAGTGGGTGGGCATAGGGCGAGCATTGGGCGGGCATAGGTTGGGAAAACATGGAATGTTTCCATAGGGTGGGCCTGAGCATTCCCAAGGGCGGGTATAGGTGGTTCACTGGGTAGGCATGCCTATGGAAAGCATTGGATGTTTCCATAGGGTCGGCATAGGGTGGGCATAGGACGGGCATAGGGTGGACATGCGGAGGGAAATGCCTTTTTTTATTTTGCAGTTCCTGTAAAGTTGGGGATGCCTCTCGTGATTTCACAGGTCGTTGATCACGTCTATGCCGAGAAGGTTTCAACAATGCATCGTCTTGTCATTGATCTGCTGGAAACGAAATCCGAGCACAATGCTACCCAATCCATGTTTGATCAAATCTTCAATCTCATGCGGCAAACGGTGATTGGCAACGTTGACATCATCGGCAATCAGAGACGAAATGGTTTCCCGACCTCCTTCAAACAAGCTTTGTCTATGTGGAAGGATTTTGCCCTGCCGTACCATACCGCCGACGTTTGCAGGAATGAATGCATGATCTTCACTCCGGGCCGGCATGACGACCTTACCCAGTGCCTCCATTGCCACAAACTTCGGTGTCACCCCAGCTCTCGACGTAACGGACGGCTTATTCCGGGAAAGCCGTACAAGGTATTTAGGTTTTGGCGCTTGGACGAACTCCTGCCGATGCTATATTTGATACCAGAGATGGCCGAGCTCTTGGTATCATGGAAGATAACTACACCCGCGGAGAACGACGATCTGCCGGTTGTGACTACGTTTCATCGTAAGTGTATCCCTCCCACATGCTCACCCTATGCCCACCCTATAACATCCCTATGATCACCCTATGTCCACGCTATAACATCCCTATGATCACCCTATGTCCACCCTATGCTCACCCTATGCCCAATTCACAATTGCCTTGCATCCTATGTTGACCCTATGCCCACCCTATAGCCGCCCTATGTCCACCCTGTGCCCACCCTATGCTCACCCTTTGGAAAGTATGTGTTGCAGGTACGGCGAGCTTCTGAAAATTTATAGCATCCCGATTGGCAGGAAACAATTTGTTTTCCTCAAAGTAAGATGGTTTCCATTGAAGGCAGCATTTCAAGATACCGTGGCGAACAATATGATGTTGAGGTCGGACTTGCCATGGGACCTTTCCGAGGTTTTCATCCAAGCATTTGAGATTGAGTGCTTGGTGTGCATTGTACCCATTCCATGGAACTTTGACCGGTTCATCACGACCAAGAGAATTCCAGCTGGACGACCCGATGCAAATAGGTTGGTATATTATCTCGGCGAGCACAAACTCGGTTTCAATGATCCACCATGGAGATATGATGAAGACAAGATGATGCTCATACTAGATAGGCATGTAGATTTTGTGGGCGACTTACATGACGAATAACTTGTTCATTTCATAGATGGAATTATTCTGTATATTAATATGTATATATGTAGTAAAAGCCCTATGGAAAGCCTGGATATATCATGAATCATCACCCTATGCTCACCCTATGAAACCTGAATGGTTATACCTATGGAAACCCTTTCACAGGTACGGTATCCCTTGGGAAACATGTTTCCATACGGATGATATACCTACGGAAGACCTTTCCACTGGGTGGCTCACCCCTAGGAAAGCTCATTCCATAGGCTGGCTATACCTATGGAACTCGGTTCCATACGTACGGTATACGTGTGGAAACGTATTCCATATGGATACTATAGGTATCGACTTTGCCACCTGTATCAGGAGTATACCTACGGCATGCTCACCCTGTGTTATCCCTATAGCTAACCCTATGGAAACCCCTATGGAATTACGTCTTTATTGACCGAGAATACGCAGAATGAATTGTATATTTCCATAGGTATACTATCCCTATGGGGGCCCTATGGAAAGCCCTATGGAATTACGTTGATATTCCCGAGAATACGCAGAGTGAATTATACGTTTCCATAGGCCTACCATACCTATGGCATCCCTATGGAAGGCCCTATGGAATTACGACTTTATTCCCGAGAATACGCAGGGCGAATTGTACATTTCCATAGGTGTACTATCGCTATGCCCGCCCTATGGAAAACCTTGTGGAAAACTCATAGTATACGCTAAGTTTCCATAGGTGCGCTATCCGTACGCCCGCCCTACGCCCGCCCTTGGACATGCCTATGGAAAGCGTATGGGAAAGTTATATTTTCCATAGGGCTTTCCATCGGCCCCCCTATGCCTATAGCCGCCCTATGGAAGGGTTTACATTTTCCATAGGGTTTTCCATAGTCCTGGTTATGCCTATAGTCGTCCTATGGAAATGTTTACTTTTCCATAGGGTGATTATACGGCCTTCCATGCCTATGGAACGTCCTTTTCCATAGGCATACGGCCCTATAGAAACCCTATGGAAACTCCAAAAGGGGGTATCCCTATGGAAATACCCTATGGAAAACTTTCCAAGCCTTTGGAAAATATTTCCGGATTTTCCCTAGCGTTCCCAAGGGCGGGCATAGGGAGGGCACAGGGATGACATGCCTATGGAAAGCTTTCCCAAGGGTTGCAGATCTGTAGGGTTTGGAACTCCAGGTAAGTTAGTATTATCTGTACAATGCGTGTTATATATTACAGTATATTTACAACTGGTAGGTTCTGACTTGGCAGCACGTGGTGCTCAACGAGACCGATACACTACCGCCTCGAGCGAGGCAATAAGTTAACTAATCTTCGTCATCAGAACTACTATCGCCGATGTCGCCGACAAAATCGACGTGGCGGTCAAGCACGACGGCAAGCACGTCTGTCCGATGTCGAATATTTAATGGAACCTTGTTACCGGTATACCGTGCAAGCCGCAAAGGCTTCCATGGAATGGGCGCCACGACCACTTGATTGTTGATGTCCTTCGCTTCGATGAATGCATCTTTTGGCTACTACCCAAATTCATGGTCCTACCACAAGGACCAATGGGCAATTGCGGTTTCGATCACTAAATCGACGATTTGAGGCACAGGCAACATTTGCACATGATATTTATGAGTTAAATGAATTTTATTTCTTATAGCGGCGGCCCCCATGAGACTTTAGGTGTGTGGTTGAACGACACGCTTTAGGGGTGTAATTTCACCAAAAGCTTGAAGAAAATGGTGGTCCTACCACAAGGACCACCGTTATTTTGAGTATTAGGAGTCACATGGGGGGCTCACGGTGATGCTCATGGTTATACATCTTGAGTTTATGACCAAATAAGATAACTGAATCGGTTACTTTGCACCCTCATCATCATTTCCGCTCTATTTCAGCATGGCACATGTTCAACATAATGCAAATTCCGAATTTAGTAAATTTCGGACTTTAGAAATTGGCATTCATCCATTCTAAAGTGTACACGCCAGTCGGAAAATAAGATATTTGGATGATGTTAGACTTTCAGAAATTCGCAATACATATATACTTGAAGATTTAATGTGCCGCACACACCAACCTTGCGATATATGCCCTCTAGCAAGCAATTATGATGGCTGGCTGGTCAGCTCGCGTGACCACTGTTTTAGGGGGGGAACCAACGAGCCAATATATTAGAGGGGAAGCCAACGAGCCAACGAGCCAATATATGCATTCCAACCGGGCCTACCGCCCAAATATGATTGGGACATGTGTATAGGTTCAATTTGATGGTATCCGCGCAGGTGTAGTGTTGATATATGATTGGTAAAAAAATATTGAAGATGAGTCACTAATTTGCCACATTTTGAATGTTCCAAAAAATCCGTTTTGAAAAATTTGAGTGTAGAGGTTTGAAATGCGTTCGTCATGGATATATGGGATGGATATAGGCCAAACCAGCGTTCGAATAAATTAATATAGGACCTATATATACCACGTTTCATTGGTTGGACACCACAAATCACGGGAGATGGCCAATTAAATTATCGGAACAATGGTCCTCGTGGTAGGACCAAATCGTCGATTTGGTCCTACCACAAGGACTGCGGGGCAGTAGCCACTTTGGTTTCCCATGGCATATCGGTGCGCAGGTAGATGTTTTGCGTGACCGCATCGGAAAGAGCAGCTTCGAGGGGAAACCATCTACACTTCACAAGAATATATGTGTCAGTGTGCACGACAAGCTTGACGACCTTCAGAATTTCGCCATACCTGCCATCAGAAGTGAAAGAATCATGAACACCTGCAAATCGAGATCTACAAGGACGCTTTGGTCCGGGCGTCCGGAACCGTGTGGCAGCATGGTTCCGGACGCCCGGAACGTATCGGACTTTTGAATATTTAAACAGATTTAATGAAACGTAGCTTGACCATGGTCCAAACGGCCGGAACCTACACTCCACTCTTATACAGACGTCTGGAACATGTATAGTTGGCATGTCTCACCTGTCCTGGTCGTCTTCTTGCTGCTTCTGTACATTCCAGACTTGAAATATCGATGACAAGTAGCCTTGTTCAGGTCCCTTTCCAGCGATCAGTAATTAAAATTGCGAACTTTGACGTAAGCATACTCTGTCCACCTTCTCGGTGGTGCCAAGGCGTAACTCCTTTCCATCTCCGTAAACGGAATGACTTCCCCTGTGACGGGGCTCTTGCGCCAGGTGTCAGGTTGATGAAGTATCGGCCTCGTCAAGTTTTGACCTGGGCCTCTGCCCCTGCCGCGACGAGCCGCCAAGCGACGTCAGTTTTGTCTAATGTTCGTTCCTGCATGGTCCAAATGCGCGGAAGCAATGTTCCGGGCGCTTGGACGTTAGTTCCGGGCGAGGGGAACACCACTAAACTGCGTACGTGAATGATTAGTCAAAAAAAGTTTCGGTCAAGCAAACATGCATACCTCGTGTAATGGTCTTCAGCACGATTAAATTCTCTGACAATGTTCCCGTACCACTCCACGTTTGTAGCCAGCCAAGCTTGTATCTCCTTCTTATCATCTACGCACCGCAAAACGGAAATTTGTTAAACAATGCGTGCACACTGAGAAGGAATCGTGGTAGAATGTGGTAAACTGGTGTTAAAATGTGGTAAACTGGTGGTAAACGGCGGTAAGCCCCTATGTGGGGTGGTAATCAGGTGGTAAACGTTAAAATATTTATATAAAAAAATAACTGACGGTAAATCATTGGTAATTTGCGGTAACATAGGTTGAAGCATGGTAAAAGCCTGGTAATTTCAGAACGGAGCGTGGTAAACGAGGATCTGGAATGGTAAATGGTCGTGGCCTAATGGTAAATGGATATAAAACTTCGCAATGTAGTATAAATATAGAGACGGAGCTGGTAAACCGTGGTAAACGAGGATCCTGAATGGTAGATGTGCAATTCTCTGGTCTGTGGCCAAGGTAGAATTGACAGGAGTGGAGCGACTGGCGAATGGCGGCCAGGTATGAACGCAGGCAGGGGTATATCATCGTTCAGTAGATAGGTGGGATGCGTCACATACAGATCGTATCATACCTGTCTCGGCTAAACCAGTAGGGAGCCGAAAGGTAGCCGATTTTAGTGGCCACGCGCACCATAGCTGGTAAGAGAGATAGAGGTAACGTAGCCAAGAAACCAAGTTAGGTTCTTGAAGTTGAAGTTTTCAAAAAACAGTTAAACTGTAACAGTTTAATTTTTTTGTTTATTTAATTTAAGTAGCAGAAGGTCGAGAAAGAAAATGGCTGGTAAGTAGTTTTACTTTTTTCTTGAATCACGCGGGTGACAGAAAGCAGTTCTGTTGCAATGTATGCAGAACATGTAGTTTACTTTTAATTATTTTACTTAAGAATGGAGAGTACCCGAACAGGAGCAACGAGCGCTGCTGAACAAGGTGCACCTAAACGGGCAAGGACGGCCACGGTTGGCAGCGAGGCAGGCCAGGTGAAAGTTTCTGAAAGTTTCTGCGTAAATAGGTGGTCAGCGAATATGTGGATACACACAGCCGGTGACTGCGCCCTGGTGCGGAATCACGTGCTTAGGAAAAGTCACCGGCTGTGCGTATTCATTCAGGTATGCGGACTCCCCTGTTTTCCGGCATGCACGCTGTGGGATGCCACTGCTGTGGGAATATCCCATGGTTTCCGCAGTGGATTCAAACATGCTTTCGTGAACTGGTGCGCAGGCCTCCGAAGCTGCAACCGTGCAGGGAGGCGGCCTCCCCCCGGTCGCTGGAGGAGTGGTCGAGGAAAACCCGGTAAGACCGTGAACTTTTCCTTCCCCTCCCTTCCCGTACGGGATCCCGCCCGCCCGCCCTTCATCTAGTGAACGCAGCCGCCACTCCGCGGGTGCCTGGTCAGCAGCTTGTCGGGCGACTGTTCATCTGCGGTTGCGAATCAGCGGCCAAGGGGTGGACAGCGAGTCATGGGTGGGATTGTTTTTTTTCCCCGGCATATATCTTAGTGTATTTCTTTGTAGAAAGGTGCATAGGGTGCACGCAAGGAACATAGGACCCAGGGACAAAGGGTGCGGGGAGGCCGCTCCGCTCCGCGCCGAATCAGGCGCGTGGCGCGTGCGGCGCTCTCCCCGGCGCTGTGCCTTATCCTGCTTCATCTGCGGTTGCGAATCAGCGGCCAAAGGGTGAGCAGCGGCGCTGCAGGTCGTGGGTGGGGAGGGATGCGCGAGGGTGCGCGTACGGTAGATAGGTGCATAGTGTGCTCGCAAGGACCATAGGACCCAGGGACAAAGGGTGCGGGGAGGCTGCTCCGCTCCGCGCCGAATCAGGCGCGTGGCGCGTGCCGCGCTCTCCCCGGCGGTGTGCCTTATCCTGCTTCATCTGCGGTTGCGAATCAGCGGCCAAAGGGTGAGCAGCGGCGCTGCAGGTCGTGGGTGGGGAGGGATGCGCGAGGGTGCGCGTACGGTAGATAGGTGCATAGTGTGCACGCAAGGACCATAGGACCCAGGGACAAAGGGTGCGGGGAGGCTGCTCCGCTCCGCGCCGAATCAGGCGCGTGGCGCGTGCGGCGCTCTCCCCGGCGTTGTGCCTTATCCTGCTTCATCTGCGGTTGCGAATCAGCGGCCAAAGGGTGAGCAGCGGCGCTGCAGGTCGTGGGTGGGGAGGGATGCGCGAGGGTGCGCGTACGGTAGATAGGTGCTTAGTGTGCTCGCAAGGACCATAGGACCCAGGGACAAAGGGTGCGGGGAGGCCGCTCCGCTCCGCGCCGAATCAGGCGCGTGGCGCGTGTGGCGCTCTCCCCGGCGCCGTGCCTTATGCTGCTTCATCTGCGGTTGCGAATCAGCGGCCAAAGGGTGAGCAGCGGCGCTGCAGGTCGTGGGTGGGGAGGGATGCGCGAGGGTGCGCGTACGGTAGATAGGTGCATAGTGTGCACGCAAGGACCATAGGACCCAGGGACAAAGGGTGCGGGGAGGCTGCTCCGCTCCGCGCCGAATCAGGCGCGTGGCGCGTGCGGCGCTCTCCCCGGCGCTGTGTTATAGGCTGCTTCATCTGCGGTTGCGAATCAGCGGCCAAAGGGTGAGCA
>LGRX02001065.1:0-71526 GCA_001247695.2 Cymbomonas tetramitiformis | reverse complement strand
GGGCTGACTTTGGTCGGCCCTACCATGGGGGCTGCGATGCTACAGGCGGGGCGATAATGTGCTCAAGACACAGCTTGGTAGTGATGCACGACGTTGAGGCCATGTACAACTATGGCCGGTACGATGGCGGCACCATATACATCATACGCAGCCGGATCAATGTGACCGACTGCATCTTCCAGCACTCGTGCACGTTAGGGCGTGGCAGCGCGATGTGTGTGGCAGACGCAGAGGTGGCAGTGACCCGCAGCCGGATGACAGACGGTAATGGGTACGGCGGGGTGGGGATTGCCGCTGGCGAAAACACTTATCTCGACCTGGAAGACCTGTACATCGCCCACAACAACGGCACTGCCTTTGGAGGGGGCCTGTACATCTACAGCGGGTCCTTCATGGCGTTGCGCAATAGTTATATCAGCGAGAATCGGCTAAGCATAAACTCGAAAGCTGCATTTACTCGCGGCGGCGGTCTCTACATGACCGGGTACTCCACAGCCACGGTGACTGATAGTCTGTTCGAAAACAACCTGGCAGGAGGGGGGGGCGGGCTGGCGATCGGCACGGACCACCCCGACGTTTTCATCATGAATATTCGCCTGGTTGGGTGCAGAGCCGAGGAGGGTGGGGGCCTCTACCTGCTGCCCCCCTTTAGTTCTCCTCGAGCAGTGCTCTCGGGGCTTCACTTCGTCAAAAACCAAGCGCAGGCTGGGAACAACATCTACTGGGTGCACACCAGGGAGGTCACCAATGAGACCGAACCTCTGTGCCTCAACTGCACGGCGGACCCTGCCACTGACAACCTTCTCCACACCACCGCCGTCGTCTCCGCCATCTACCAGGACAATCAGGATGTCACCAATGTCGGTGTCGTCGCCAGCTCCGGGGATTTGTTCACACCGCCGATGGTATTTGTGTCTCTTGACTACTACGGCAGCCTAGCAAACGAGTCGGGGCGCTCCTTGAGCACGGTACAGGTGGCAATTTGGGATTCGACGTCCACAGGATGGGTAGGTGGGCGCGACATCGAGCCCTACTACTCCGGAACCGGCGCCACTTTCGCGGACTTCATTCTGCACAGCACCCCCGGGAGCACCGTGAAGCTGAAGTTCTCGCCAAGCCGGACGGACTGGCCCCTCGTGAACGTGACCGTGAAACTCAGGGAATGCGTCCCTGGCGAGCAGTACATGGCTGAGGAGGAGACGTGCAAGGCCTGTCCAGAAGATTTTGTGAAGTGGAACAACTCCACCGGTGCCTGCTTAGACTGCCGCCCATATTCAGACGACCTGAAGTGTAACGGGGGGTCCACGTTTTATGTGAAACAGGCGAGCACCCATGCCTCCTCATGGCGAGACCCTCCCATGTTCTCGCGACCCAGCAGATGTAGTAATGGTGATGGTAAGGTCTCTTGCCGTTCCGACCGCGGAGTGCTCGACAAGGTCCGCCCGCAGGACTGCCGCAGCGCCCCTCTGTGCACTGCAGGGGCCGCTCCTCGAGCGCAGCGGACTTGACTTACAGCAATCGATCGTGTGGCTGTGGTGTCACAGGGAAGCTGGCTGGCGCCCAACGCAAAGTACTGCCGGACAAGTGACTGTGCGGTCGAGCGGCTGTACAGGTGCGCCCTGCCCACATGGCGAAGAACGCGGTCGCGGGCGATTGTAGGCAGTTTTGCGAAGTGCGTGCTTCGGGTTGGGTGCTGAGCTTCGCCGGTGGCCGGTGGCGCAGTTGTCCGGTAGAGGAGGCGTGCATCACGGAGACGGAGGAGAGCCGCAGCTTCTCTAATTTGGAGGAGCTGAGCAAGACGGAGTTCTGCGCGTCGGTGGAGTACTCTGCGGGAGTGTTGTGCGGGGGGAGCATTCCACCTGTCTGCGAGGAGGGGTACCTTCTGGGGTGGGGCAATGACTACTGCACAGAGTGCCCAGGTAAGGTGTTGATGACGATGCAACTGTGCGCCGTGCTGATGCTGTTCGCGCTGGTGATGTACCTGCTCTACTGGTTCTTCACCAAGTTCACGCAGGAGGCCGACAAGGCAACCCCCGAGGAAGAGATGGACATGCTGGAGCAGACGTCCGGCAGCTACGGGGCGGCACAGGTGGCGGGGACCGTGAGCCTCATGGCAGGGTATGCGCAGGTGATGGCGCAGATGGGCAGCATGTACAGCACAGCGTTCAACCCGGAGCTGTTCAAGATCCTGTGCAATACGCTCGGTGTGGTGGTGAACATCAACTTCTCCATGCTATTCAACCTCAAGTGCGCCGAACACTACCTCGGCGTGAAGGGCTTCATGGCGTCCTACCTATTCACGCTGATGCAGTCGATTCTGCTGCCGTGGTTCATCATCCTCTGCTTCACGCTCATGTATCACCTCATCATGCGGCGCCGCCGCGCACAACTGGCGTTGTACCAGGACGTTTTGAAGGACGAGGAGCGCAACAGACAGGTCGATATATACCAGAGGGATATGCAGGCCCGCTGCATCACCATCTCCCTGTTCCTCCTCATGCAGGTCCACCCAGGCGTCAGCACGACCATCTTTCAGCATTTCCAGTGCAAGGCGTACTACTACGACAGCGAGGACTTTGAGACCATCCAGTACTGGTTGCAGCAAGACACGAGCATTCAGTGCTTCAAGACGCTGTGGGTGATTTGCGCGGTGGTGTCCTCCTTCATGATCTTAGTCTTTGTGTTTGGCTTCCCCCTTTCACTCTACCTGTACATGACGTATCTGCGCTGCTATGCCAAGATGGTGATCGGGCACAAGGACGCGGAGGTGGTGAAGAAGATGTTTGAGACCTCCGAGTGGCACCTCTGCTCCCCGGAGGAGCGCTCCTACTTCGATGCGACGGGGAGCATCTCAAAGTTCGATCCGACGCTCCTCACCAAAGAGGACCGGCGCAAGAAAGACAAGAAGCGGATGAGCATCTTGGGCATGCAGTGGGTCACGCCCTCCCTCAAAGGGAGTTCGGTGTCCGCGAGAGCGTCCCTTGTGGCCGAGACAATTGACGCTCCAAAAGCTGAGGCGGAGGAGCAGGGGCACGGCGGCGGCGGCAGCCAGGAGGCAACTGATGCCGTGGCACCTCTTTCATATGAGGAGGAGCTGACGGCCTTGGTGAGCGCTAAGATGGAGTCAGTGGACTCGGACACGGAGAAGCTCCGCGCTTCACGCTCCTCCTGGGCGGGCTCCGTGAGCGATCAAGAGCAGCGACCACTTGAGGTGTACATGATGGTGGGCAGCTTCTGTGATGTGAGCGAGTCCGAGCAGGCGCTTGTCGGGAACGTGGAGCGTGAAGCGAGGAACGCGTACCACGAGATGCTATGTTACAGACTCTATTCGCAGGACTATATGATCCGGCAGGCGGACATCCTAATGTCCTGCGCAGACATGTGCCTGCAGGTGGCCATGCTGGAGAAGTTGGACGTAGGGGATGAGGGCAAACAGACCATCGTGCCATTCACGGCGCTGGATGACAACAATAAGGTGACACGCTCTCGGCCAGCAGGCCTAGGCAGGCGGGTTGGGGTGGCTGGGTGTACCCCACGTAGCCTGTGCCTAGCATGTGCGGCAGCCGTGAGAGCTGGGAGGGCTGGGAAGGAAGGTGGATCTCGAGCTACGTTAAGCTCTATGAAGCCCTAGCTGGCCCCCCTTTCAGACCTCCTAGCACAGCTGCGAGAGCTGAGTGATGACCGCGTTGGAGGGGGAACTGCGGGTGCAGGTGCTGGGGCAGCTGGTGAACCCCTTCGAGGACGAGTTCTACTTCTGGCAATGTTATGAGATCACGCGCCGCCTCTTGCAGGTGTGTAACCTAGCACTGTTCGGAGATAGGGTGAGTGGCCGTGCCATTGGAGGCGCAACATCCAAGCCCGTGGGACGATTCGATAGGTCTGCAAACGGTGCAGCGAAGGAAGGCCATCATATGAAAAACGCTATCGACAGTATGCTCTTTCACCAAATGGTGGGGAGCTAATTTCCGCCGCCTCCTGTGTTTCTTCCAAGGGCTACATCCCTTGGCGAAACAAGAGCTTGTGAGTAATTAGGACATCGCGATCCCTCAACTGCGGTGGCGGCGCTCCACCGTGTGTTTGCTTCTCATCATCCAGCAGTGTTTGTCTCAAGCCTGGCAGATTCTCCAATCTGAAGCTGAGATTGTTTGTGGAATGAGTGGAAATACACTTGATGACCATCGTAGCCTTGACATGAAGAATCGAGAAGAACTAATCAACTTCGAGCTTGTGGCGCATCTTTCCGCCGTTATTTGTATCACCATCACCAACACTGATTTAATTGCGAGCAGCATCTCTGCAAGATGCTTGTGATGCTCACGCGGCCTTCAGATGCGCGTAACGCACACGTCGCCTGCAGATACTCGTCGTAGACGCGACCTTACCCTTATTTGGTCATGCTGATGTTGCCATGCTCTGAAGAACCTGACTGTTTGGTTTGCTCGGACGATCATTGTAAGGTGGCCCTGCAGCTTCGGGTGTGGGATGCAACTGTGATGGGGATGCAATGGGGATGGGATGCTGAGGCTGCAGACTGGTGTTGTGGTGGTTGTGGAGACGGCCTTCGGCACCGTCTGGGCGATCACGTTCGCACTAGCTGTGTCCTTCGTGGCTTTGGTGCTGCATGTGTGTTACAAGCCGTATATCAGCGATCGGCTAGACAGGCTGCAGGGTGCCATTCTGATCAATCAACTTGCAGTGCAGTTTGTGATCATGTTTCTGCTGGCGGATGGCGAGGAGGACGGGGACAAGCCCAGCGTGACTGCCCAGGTGCTTGGGATTTTGCTCTTGCTTCTCCAGATCCTCATTGTGTACCTTGCGGTCAGCCTGGTGCTCCCCTTCTTCAGACCGATTGCCAGCAGTGTGATTGATAAAGTCAACGAAAGATTCTCAAACTTTGCGGGCCAGTACATACACAGGCGACTTCGCAGGTATGGTACGTGCGAAGTCGAGAGCGGTCAAAAGCACCCTCCAAGGTTCAGGACTGGGTCTCCGGGGCACGGGAAGACCACGAGTGATTCGATGGACAACAGCATGATGGTATTGAATCCGGTGGCTGCTTCAGAACATTGGCTGGATTCCACCGAATCGTCCAATTATTGCATGCAAGACCCGGAGGTAAACTTGACCGATGATGCGGTCGATGGCCAGAAGGGAGCTGTGGCTGCCGAGATTGGAGCTCGAAGCAAAGCCCATGGCGACAACGACGTGCTTCTGCAGGAAGAGGATGAGCACCAGGAGTCTCCAGCCGTCATTAAAACGTTCAATTTAGACGGAGCTGTGGCTGCCGAGATTGGAGCTCGAAGGAAAGCCCATGGCAACGACGACGTGCTTCTGCAGGAAGAGGATGCGCACCAGGAGTCTCCAGCCGTTGTTGAAACGTGGAACTTGGACGGAGCTGTGGCTGCCAAGATTGGATCTCGAAGCAAAGCCCATGGCGACAACGGCATGCTTCTGCAGGAAGAGGATGCGCACCAGGAGTCTCCAGCCGTTGTTGACACATGGAACTTAAACGGAGCTCAAGCTGTGGAGTCGCATGGCATGCGCAGCAACAGCAGCACACTTCTCCACCCAGCCCTGAGCAATGATGCCGGGCACAGCTGTCACGTCGCAACAAGTAAGGGTCATAATATCATTCCATTCGTGAGTGTCGTCCCCCTGGAGCAAGCCAAGAGCTCGCACCAAAAAGGGAATAAGAAAAATACTGCGCCTACCGAAGCAACAGATGAGCCCAACAGCAGGGAAATGGAGGGCGTGGTGATTGACTACACGGCAGAGTCACTCCATCATGACATTGGATGGGATGTTGAGGAGGCATTCCTCAGTAGTATTATTACGAAATTGGGTCACGAGGGAGGATTTTCCAAAGGTCAGGTTTGAGAGTAAGCAGTGTGTCGATAAAAAACTGAGGGCAAACCATAGGTTAGGAACACGTAACCAAGACATTACACGCACTGTATTATACGGGTTGAGCATACAGTTTGCTTGAGAACCAATAGCTACCAAGGAATGAGCTATGCTATTCAGTTTTCTCCCAACACCATGAAGCATAGCATGTTTATGACGACATCCCGCTGTTACTACACCTATATGTCCCTTAGTTGCTTGTTTTCGGCATGAACTCACCCCCCTCCCCACGCACATGTGACACCGAATGCGGCACTCGAGCAAGGACAGGCACTAGTAATATTACAAGACTAGGAGGCGCCCCACCCCACCCTCCTCCTTGAGCCCATCCTGATTGAGAAAATTAGAAAGCACCATGACCGATGGTATTTTGTGATATATGATAACCGGTTGCAAAGTATGACACGTGGCAGGTATTTGTGCCCGGAGGCACAGCGTGAGCCGATATGTCTGTGCGTATGTGTGTGTCATCGGGAGTAATCTGGGATTGACACGATGACAGTGGAATTGGGCTTGAAATCACGATGAGAATGAGTACCAGATGTCCGGGGTATGACGCTATGACACTATAGTAGTATGGCAGTACTGTGGGGTGGTCATCGTGGTACTTAGTCAGACCCTCGGGGAATGGCCGGATTCGCATCGGGATCAGAAAGACGATGAAATCGAGTATCAGATGTCTGGGGTATGACAGTACAGTAGTATGACGGTCATCGTGTCAGCCCGTCGATGTGACATCTGAATCGAGAATGGCGAATCGGAATTAGAAATGAGATCGGATCAGGAATTGAACGTTGGGCCGTGGTGTGACATCGGGTGCCGCGTGGTTGACCCTGCAGCCCGAGTTACGAGTGAATAAGTAGAGCACTTGAGGAGTGCTTGGCCTTCAGAACTCGGAACCGAAACTATCGTTTACACCTCAGTCTGGCCCTGATCCAGTATATTATAAAAACCGAATTGTGTACCTTTGCACGTTTCAATCAAAAACATCATTCCGAGTATATGTCGTAGTGACCCTGGCACATTTGGTATCAATAGCGTGTCTGAGTGTGACTCCGCGCAACTCAACACGGCCTTTGCGTAACTCACGGTATACTGCAGGGGAGGAGCTGAGCTTTGGGGAACTTGGGCGCAATTTTTACGTCTAAAACGTCATTTTTTCCCGAAGAAGTAATCCAAGCAACGACCCCAAACGTCACGAAAAGGCAATATTCACGGGGGACTATATATCCAGTACGGCCCCCTGTATGACATTCCTCGATGCATGTGACAGATGACTACATTATTCGGCTCGAGACCGCGAGTCACAGCGATAGAGACCGCGAGCCACGTGTTAGTGCTACCAGCGAGACACTTTACGCCTGAGAGACACGTTACGTCTGTAAATTAGCCGTACTCGTACAGCCGTGCATAGCTCACGTAGCATAAGCTACTTAGACTCGCGTACTCTCATATGATATATCTTTACAGTCACATATCTCACGTTTCAGCCTCATATTTTTGCTTACAACGATAGTTGTAAAACACCGATATACAGAATATTCTACCCTGTATGTGTTTCAAACTATCTATTAGGTTATGATTTACCACCACGCACCACTGCTTTTTCTGATCTCACGCCCGATTTCAAATTAGCCGCCAAACGCGTGTTGAACTGGCAGTCAGCAAAATTATTTGATGATTGCCTTTTGCGGTTGAACTGACACTCCGCAGGTCGACCCGGCTTTAATTTTACATTGCTTTTACCTTTTATGATTGGGAATTCTTTTACGATTGCCCTCTCGGCCTTTCACCAAACTTCGATGTGAAAACGCGTCCGTAATTATCACATCGCTCTGCCAAAATTTGAGGGACGCCTTAGATTTTAACTTAATTACGAGCAATTACGGCGGAAGCGCTGGCCAATTTTTTGAAAATTGCTAAAACTTGACAAAAATCTCCATCTCCAACCCTACGAGAACGACAAGCGCAACATCGTCACCTTCACCAACTCCAACGGACTGGAAGGACTACCATGTCGTCGTTCACACCTACAACAACACTGGGATCCCAACCACCAACTGAGGAGCGTAACTCACAAGCTCAACGACGTTTATTTACTTCACATCAACCTCTTGCGACATCTCCAACACTCGAAGAAGTTTCCATCACGACCAACGCCCTTCTCCAAGATGTGCATGCGCTCACCGCCACCGTCGCTGAGCTCTCCACCACCCTCGCCTCGCTTGGATCTGCATTTCAACGCTCATCTGCCCAAACCGACGAGATCTACGAGAATTACGTCACGAAGGAAGAACTCAACGACATTAACCAACTCAACGAGACTGTCATCAACGACCTCATCAAAGTACGCGACGAGTGCAAGGACGCCACCTTACTGGCTCGCACTCTGGCGAGTAGAACTACTTCATCTTCGACGCCATCTTCAGTCGTCATTACTTCGGACAAGATGTTTGACACCACGAAGGAATTGGAGACTATTCCAGAAGTAACGCCATTGCAACATCGAGATGGCCACGCACTTCCCCCAACCAGGATCAAGCACATCATGGACGACAACACCAGCGCCTACAACACGCGCTCCACTACCCCTGACGTCGCACCACTTCTGAAACAGTTGAAGACCGCCTACTACGCCCTCACCGATATTCACGAGCGTCAGCAACAACGAGATCTTCAATTGAACTTTCTCACCACGGGCGGCGACATTGTCTTCAAGCGGTTCTGTGACGCCCCGACCCGTGTCCTCACCGCCACTCGACCTGGCCACGCCCCAGCACTACTTAATCTTCAACGCCGACTGAAGGACGAAGCCTACGACGGTATCTCCGATGGTCTTCTGGCTCAACTTCTCCTTGCGGCTACTTGTGGCAACACACAAATTGTGTTGTCACAAATTGTGCAGAGCTCCCCGCAGGCTCAAGTGGACGGGAGACTGTTGTTACTTCACGTGCACTGCCGCCTGATTACCTACCCCCCCTCCCTGGACAACTCCTTCCTCACCAAGGCCAAAACCCTACGAATCTCCGAGTCCGAGGACCCCGCCGTGAAGCTCAACACCTTCACCACCCTCATCGGCAACCACAGGCAGCTCCACCCCGCCTTCACTGGACAGCAGGAGCAGGAGGTCCTCATTGAGATCTTGCGGGCCTCCCAGGACTCGGCTGAGCACCTGTTTTCCATCCCCCTGTACTTCGAGGTCATCCGTGCCTACGACGAGGAGAACCGCTTGACCTCCTCTGGCTACCCCGGTGGTCTTCAGAAGTTCATTGAGGCCATCGGGAAGGTATGGTACACCCAGGGCTCTGCCCACCATTACCAGCTCCCTGGCTCTTTATCCCGCCCCGAGCTGCCTCCATGACGGGGGAAGTCCGTGAGGGAGGGCGCGGCTCGGCTGACAAGGCCAAGCAGAAGGAGAAGCACCCTAACGGGAAGGGCGGCAAGGGGGGCAAGGGGGGCAAGGGCGCGCACCCTCGGACTACCACACCACCCCCAGCCAGGCCCCGCTCACCACTACGGGGCGGCACCAGGACTGACTTCCTCGAGCACGAGAAGGCCCTCTAGCCTCTACAAGGCGGCCAAGCTCAAGCACTCCGGCTCCACCAACAAGGACTCCGCCCCCTCTGGCACCTGGCAAGGCCTGAAGTTCACCCCCTCCGACCCCAATGACAAGTCCATTGGCCACCCCTGCCGCTCCTGCAAATTCAAGCACGGCAAGACCGTCACCCTCCCTCGGCAGGTTCGGTTGTCCCCTACACCTTGGTGAAGGCCGACATGTGGGTGAAAGCCGCCCCCTCCATCAGAACCATGTTTCCCCCCCCATCCCTCCACACCCGCACCCTGCCACCCCCATCCCACCCCCCAACGGTGCATCGAACGGCACCGACCAGGCTGGCGGCCCTTCGGCAAGAGGTCACTTACCGGCTCGGAGCCACCCCCCTCAACCCCCAATGATATGGGTGAGTTTTGCTTTTGAGTTTTTGGATATAACATGTGTGAAAATTTCTGTGTTTGGGTTACGGTCCATTATCAGTTCATTAAGAGAACATTTGTCATTGTTGAAATAAGTTAAAAGATGCTTATTCTTCTCAACATGCTCTTGATATGACATGTAATTTCCACCTGACACCCGCTGATTTGGGGTAATAGTACAGTTTTTGTCACCTATCTCTATGTAGGCCTTTTTTGGATTATTTCCTGCCTTTCCTGCCCAGTCAGTGAGTGTGTCATATAATTCCTTTTGTTCATCTACTAGTGTGGCATCATTCATGTAACCGCTGGCTATGTAGAGCTCCAGACCGTTATTTCCTGAAAATTTGGTCATTACTGCCCTTTTTGCATCACCATCAATTGTGGTAACCGAGGTGGAAAGTGGTAAACTTTTCGGATTCCATAAGATCATGGAACCAATGGAAGCTCTTTCGTTTACATGAGGTGTGCGAAATTGAATTCCTTTTTGTGTCATTAGGGTTTTGATTAATGCGAGGTTTTCAGTATTCATCTTGGTTTCTGATATACAAATTATATCGGCCCGTCTGTCAATTAAAAGATTGCAGATTGTTTCTAGTTTAACCAAACTGTCTTTATCTTCTTTGTGGTGTCGGAGGCCTCTCATATTCATACCCATTATAATCAAATTGTCAGAGTGTTGTGCTAGTTGTAGTTTTGTAAGTCGGTCTAATTCTTCTGATTGTTTTATGACACTTTTGTGTTTTGCTTTTTGTAAAATGCATCTGCCATCTGCGTCATAGATGTTCTCACAATCAAAGATTTTGTTTGTGCATTTGGTTTTTAGGATTATTCTCTTTTGTTTATGAGAGTGTTTCCTGCGGTATCCATGTGTGTGGGGTGCGCTAGAAAGCTTTCCTTTGCCTGAGATGAGGTGATTATAAGCAGTGTAGGTAGATTTACACTCTTTGTTTTCAGGATTTGGCTTTGTTGGATGTGCATCAATTTTCGGGAGGTGAATTCTTAATGATTGTCGTATGGTTGAGATGGCTTTGTTATTTTCGTGTTTGGTTATCCTAGCTTCTCTGCCCGTTTGTGGAAGAATTCTAATGTTTAGGTTTTCAAGTTCGTATAGTAGATCTCTGTTTAGTTGTGCTGCCGAGAAGAATTTAGTGTTGTGCAGGATGTGAAAGGCTTTGTGAGCTAGTGTAAAATTGAAAACCCCCATGTTGTTCGGGTGTACTCCCAGTTTCAAGGTTATGCGGTGCACACTTAGGTCTTGAGGGAGAGGTGTGAAACTGTCTTTCTGGTGTTTATTGGTAGAAATATCAAAATCACAATAAATAATCTTTCTTTCTGGAATGATGTGAACCGCCGTTGACCATATTTCATTTATCACAAGGAGATGAATTTGAATGTTGGTGTTATTCGTATTCAAGGTGTGATGATATTTCCTATGTGATTCAATGGCTTCTGAAACAATTGTTTCATTAGTGGTGTGTGTCTTCCATTCCAGTCTGAAAGTTTCTATCAGAGTTTCTATCTGCTTTTTAGGTGTGGCACCTCTCCGTGTGAGGATATGGTGGGAAGGTGAGGTCATATTTGGGCCGCTGGTTACCGCGTCATTTCCAGTGGGTTCCAGGTTTTTGAGCTCCAGTGTGTTGCGGATATTCTTGGCCAGCAGCTCTATTTCTTTCCTGATTTCTAATCGGTATTTATGTATTTCCTTTTGCATTGTTTTTTCGTCATACTCCCCGCTACATAGGTCATATTTTAGGTACTCGAAAAAAGAGGTCTGATGGGAACCTCTGTTCCACTGGGCCCATCTGAAAGCGGTTTTTGCTACCCATGTGCCACAGTTGTATGTATCTGTTTGAAATGTATCCTTGCTAATGGTAATTGTGGATTCCTTATATTCTGTGGTGGCTTTGAGATTTTCCAGCCAGGTTCTGAGTGCTACCACAATCGTATTGATGGTTTCTCTTTCGGCTTTATCTCCAAAAGGGCCATATATGTAAGCTTCTATTTCCCCAGATGATGATAAGCGGATCATTATGAGGCGCCAGTGTATATTGTCACACACGCCTATTTGTGTGTGGCCATATTTCTTGAGTCTACTGATAATGAGTTGTGTGAATTTTTGGTCCTCCACTGTCATTTTTAGCATCATGTCTGTGAGGTCCATGGGGGCAATGGTACTCGGGTCCCGAATTTTCATTACGTCACCAACATGAGTTGTATTTAACCACCCCTTTTCTGAGAGAAGTGATTCCGTGGCCATTTTATTTCCATCTATTGCATTATCTTCGGTGCTTGCTCCACCGCTTAACATCTGATCAGGTTCAGGCATATTATGTTGTTCGGTATCATTGCCCTTCTTGCGGTGGGTTTCATATTTCGTTATTTTTAGGGGTGATTTCATTTTAGATTTCTTTGTATTTTGGGTCCGTGTCCTCTCCCAAAGCCATGCCATTTTGGGGTTTTGAATCATATATTTCAAGGCGCTCTTGCTTATCCTTTTGCAGCTAGGTTGGCCAAAACGTGGGCGAAGTTTTATCGTGCCCCGCCCCAAATCCGTTTAAACGGACGTTTAATCGTGGGGGGTCTGACGTTACATACTTAAGGCGACGTTACATACTTAAGGATGTCATGTCACCGGATCGATAATCAATATGACATAATTGAGGTCCTCCGACTGTTCAAATATGGAATTCTTGCCTTTGATCGGCATTCCGCGACATGGCGGGCAACGCGCAAGCCGCAGACTCTTCGACTCTGTAAATGTTTGCACTGCAATAGGGTCATCGTTGCTCACACACAAAGAATTCGTTGTCATATTGCTGCCCAGCGCAACGGGCGAACGGGGGAATCGACATATGTCTTGGCCTTATCTCGTCTCCATCGTATGCCGAGGCTAACTCCGAGGAGAAGGCAGAACGGGTGACACAGTTTCGTGAAGCCAGGAAGCGTTGCCAAGTGTTGTATGCACTCTGTACAATTATCTAGCGCACGCTCCTAGACTCCTGCTACACTTCAAATACATACCGTAACAAAGTGTGTCTTCTGTCTTGACATGATGTTGTGTTGATGTCTAGGTACTAGGTTCTTTACTCGTTAGCAATGTGCATCAACGGGGAGAGGCACCTGGATACCTTGTAATGCTTATAAAATGCTATAATAAAAGTCAAACAAATGACCATATATAAGGGTTCTATCGCCTGTCCAGTTCCCACCACTATGATTATGCAATAATCGGCAAAGTTTAATCGTGACCCCCCCCAAAATACGTTTAAACGTAAGTTTAATCGTGGGGGGGGGTGACGTTTTGGCCAACCTAGTTTTGCAGGCCTTAGGTCTCTTGTGGGCTAAGTGTATTATGGCTCTAGGCCCCGGAAAATATTGTTTAGGGTTCAACTTCATTTTGCTGAGTCCCACCATTAAATGAAGAAACATGATAGTGGGCCCGTAAGTGGTCGTTTGCAGTTCTGCTCGTGTTTTAATATTTTCCTCACATCTCAAGAGGTGTCGCATTATGTAATATGTCATAATTATGCTGCCGCTTATGTCTTTATCAGTTATTATCTCCATTTAAAATTATTATTGTAAAGTATTGTTGCAAGCCGTACTAAGTGATCTGCAAGCCGTATTGAGTTATTAGTGAACCATGTTAGAGTATCTGCACACTGTAATAAGTATATTGCGGGGCATATAAAGAGGGCAACGTAACACTTTAAGTTAACT
Source organism: Cymbomonas tetramitiformis (assembly GCA_001247695.2). Classification (NCBI taxonomy): domain Eukaryota; kingdom Viridiplantae; phylum Chlorophyta; class Pyramimonadophyceae; order Pyramimonadales; family Pyramimonadaceae; genus Cymbomonas; species Cymbomonas tetramitiformis. The sequence continues at coordinate 57,933 of LGRX02001065.1, read as the reverse complement.
AAGTGTGTTGTAAAGTTATCTACAGGCCGTATTAAGTTATTAGCAAACCAAAGCGTGTCTGCTGTAGGCCGTATTAAGCTATCTGCGTGCGGTGTTTGGTTTTCTACGGTCCAAGCATACTGCCGTATTATACTAGCATATATGTGAGTTGAGTTTTCCGGGATATGTGTTAAGTTATCAGTCTGACATAATAAGCTGAAAGACTGTTTTGTTGGGTTATCAGACTTCCTTGTTTGGTATGCAGGCTTGAATATTGAGTTGACAAACTTTTGTATAGTGTTATTATTCTGTTGTGCTAAGTTCATTAACCGTTGAAATAAGTTATCCGACTGCCGTGTTAAGTTAACATACTTTTGTGTTAAGGTAACATATTGTTGTCTAAAGTTATCAGACTGCCGTGCTCGGAAAAAACAGGAGTGAAGTTTATCCTGACTGACTGTTTTGTTGGACAATTTAAATCACATATATTGTTGTCATAACAAGTTAAGTTAGCAGACTGTTGAGTGGGGTTTGCAAATAAATGAGTTAGGTCCACAGCCTGTTTTGTTGAGTCATTTAACACCCTACAGGTGCTGACACAATTTGTAACACTGTTAGCAGATTCAGTAGGGCAGGAGAGAGAACCACAAAAGAAATGTAAAGTGAGCTGTGAGTGGAAGTAACACTCGTGCTGCCAAGATGTTGGTTCAATGACAAAAATACTCAGAGTGGCAGTGGGCAGGGTGTCAAGCGGTGAGAGATTACACTCCCAGGTTGCACAGTCTGTATTGATGTGGTTTATAAGAAGTTCAAGAAGCAAGAAAGCAATTCGAAACATAAATGTGGGCAACCACGACTTAGGCAACTTCACACTGTCAGTAGTTCAGATTCTTTCCGTTGCTTTTTGCTGCCTCAAAGATCTCCCCTCTCCTTGCTTCACCTGTGGATTGCTTTTGTGCAGGGCTTTGGGATGAAGGCTCCGATTTCCTTTTTGCTGCTCTGGCTCTAGCCTGTTCCCACTTGGCAGATTTGCCACTGTTGAATCCTGGCGGTGCACCGTGATTGACTTGAGCTGCAGCCCCTTTCTTTCCGCCACCCTTTCCTTTCCCTTTTTTTCTGAATTTCTGGGCAGATCTTGGAGAAATGGCTGAACCGGATTGGAGAAGGGGCACACCGGAAGCACTCAAAGGCACTGGACTGTGTGAGGTAAATTACCCCGAGTGGATCAAAGATGTATTCAGTCGGTATGAAATAAAGTGCGTGCTCCTTGTTTTTAGGATCAAGAATGCGCGGTTCAGGGATGGCTACGAGTGTGTCTCTCAGCACTACGTAGGCACGTCTGATCAGTCTCGATCCTCTGCCACCCTTGTTAGGCTCGAAAAAGGCTTGCACGTATACAACCCGCTCCACAAAATCCGAGAAAGGAGTCTTATCCATAAGAAATTTAAGAATGGTGGAAGTCTGCACGGAGAGATTGGACGCACTCTGCTTAAAAAAGAAATTGAAGCGGGTCAGCCTGCTACCAGTTGGCGATGCGATGAAGCGTGTCTCCTTCACGACGAAGATTGTCTTCTGGAGAATTACTTTGGCCTCTGCCTCCGATTTGACTTGTACTTTTATGAATGGAACCTGTGTAGCAGTTGTATTAGCAGACAACTGTGAGCTAATGACGATGCAGTTTACGTGTTTGGGCACAATTAACTCAGCAATTCCAACTCGCAACTTAATGCTTAGAGAAATGCTATTAGGGAGACGTGTCAATGTTGCACAGCAGAGTTCTTGGCGTGTGTTTACCTTCGCTTCCTCACCAGCTTCTTCTGGGCGCGCCAAGCCGTCAAATGCAAGGTGTGCGATGTCCAGGTGAGCGTGCTCCAGTAGACGCGTGATTTGGTGCGTGAGCGTGGACACTTCCTCCAACTTGAAGCGCTCTTTGTTGCTCGTGTCAACACGTGTCAGTTTGAGTATCTGCAAAAAGTCCTCGTTCCCTAGGTCACCTTCGTGCCCTTCGATCTCCTCTGCGCGATTGTTAACCTCAGCTGTGTACTGTTGGGCTCGTGCGATGGCAGAGAGGTCAAACACTCCGGTCTCCTCGTGGTTCACTAAGGTGCTCTCGTAGTTGTTCGAGAGATTGTTCACACCTCCAAACCCTCCTGTCCGATCGCGTTTTCTTTTCTCACAACGTCTTAACCCCTTAGCTGCGACACGTTGAGAATTCTCAACAAGGCCTCGAAAATGAGAGTGTGGCTTACCATGAAACTGCATATGTGCGGTTGGCGCATCGAATATTGTAAGGTTTGTGGGTGCACTCATGATATATGGCTACAGGTTAACCAATAGTAAAGCACATATACTAGTGCGATATATCTCTCACGTGTTAGTATTTCCAAACCCAAATTTGTCTATTTGTGTCATTTTGCGCTTAAACTTGGCTTTGAAAAGTAGCTAACCAAGCCATAAACATCCCGTATTGGTAAGCATATACGTGGCCATGTGGAAATATACGATAGAAATGGATCCCAACGCCAGTCTCGCATGCAACATGGGGTATTATATCACCACATAGTCTCATTTTATGAGCAAAATCACCTGAGTTTTAGCTTAAGTATGGAAAACATTTCTTAAGTGAGGAAAACATTTGAATCCAAGTGTTTTTTCGGTGTTTTTTTGGCCATTTTTGGTATTTTTTGGCACATTGGGCGGTATTAGTGCGTACTATGGATTAGGGATAGTCTAACATGTTAATTTCCGCGATATTTTACCATGACACAAATCAATAAGACTGCACTCACGCATCGTACACAAGACGTATGCGGAATTTCTATGCTCAAAATACTCAAAATTTTGGTTGGATAATCCATATATCTCGAGATATACGATAGATATAGCTATACCATGATTCGTTGTGGCTTATTTGATGGTCTCCTATAACATACATGATGTCGCATGCGTGCATGCGGCCATGATCACGCAATACTTTGAATTGTCCCCAAACCACATATTTTTGCAAAAAATTCCAAACGCAACTAAGGGGTTAACAGGCAAATTACACTATTAACGCCTATCTCCCACGCAATTTCTATACGACACAGTAGTACAATTAGGGGAGAATGAATTCGCCCTTTGCTTTTAACAGCACATATAAGCAGATGCTGTGAGAATTTAGTTCGCCCTATAGGGCGAAGCCCTTGTGCCCATAGTATGCCCTTGCAATGGAGTGTGATTCTACTCTCACTGGCGCCACGACAAATGTACCGCGAAAACAATGGCGTTTTCGAAGGGAATGTTTGCGAGTTTCACCTCTGTCTGCTACTTCTTCCCACTCCTCTTCCTCCTCCACTCCCTGTTCAAATTCGATGCCTTCCAGGCCTTCCAGTAAAGAAACAGAGGGGGATTCTGGAATGAGAGGCGTTGCTGGAGTTTCGCTCGCTCCAGCTGGGATTGAGCCACTGCTCTTCGCGTTGTCAATCTTCGTCAGTTCCTGGTTCACTGCTTCCAGGACAGGGAAGTACAGGTCAGAGTCGAGTAAGAAGAAGGTGATGTGCTCAATGTGCTCAGGTGCGACACTGTCGTTGGCGTACTTAATGAGCTTCTCCACTCTATCCTTGACGCTCTCGCTCTTTGCGCTGGTGACGAACTTTCCTTCCACCTCCTCGATCGTACACAGCTTTGTGAGGTACTTGAAGATGTGTGAGGTGTAGGCGCTGACGACAATGTCCGTGTTGATCTTTCCGTAGAAGCACTGCATATTGAAGCTACCCCCAAAGTCAGCGCGCACTTTCTGCTCAAAGTTCTTGTAGATGACAGAGGTGACGACGTCCTTGCCAAGCGCGTTCGTCCAGTCAGCAATGGTTCTGTGTATAGTGCCTTCCATAAGCTTGGCGTTGTCGAATTTCTCCTTGAGCGTTTTGGCCTCCACCTCAGTGGCCTCTTGTCCTCCACTCATACTGCCAAGCGTAATCCTGTGACAGGTGAAAACAATCCACACCAAGATGAGGTGCTTAAGCCTAGTGATTCTCGTTTTTCGTTTGTCGCGAGCTGGTGAGCTTTATTGAACTTTCGGTTTAGGTTCCTCACTGAGGAGCGCGCTCCCCAGCTTCTCCAGGCGTTGGTGTGTTTTCCCCAAGCTCTCTTAGTCGTAACTCAGATTGCTGGGTACTTAGATTTCATATTACATGTTTACAAGTAAGGGAAGCATAATTTGTCAGCGCAAAGTTTAGGGTATTGGCGTTTGTGGTCCATAGTCAGTGAAACAAAGCAAGAGAGGGGTCAAAATATACCTTAAACTTCGTTAATATTTCAGAAACGTCTTCAAAAAACTAAAATATTAACTATTTTGCACGAAAAATACGAGCGAAAAAATTCAGTTAGCTCCGCCGGAGCTAACGCGAGACGTTTTTTTGACGTTTGAACGAGTGGTTGACCCTGCAGCCCGAGTGACGAGTGAATAAGTAGAGCACTTGAGAAGTGTTTAGCCTTCAGAACTCGGAACCGAACTATCGTTTACACCTCAATCTGGCCCTGATCTAGTATATCATAAAAACCGAATTGTGTACCTTTGCACGTTTCAATAAAAAACATCATTCCGATTATCTGTCGTAGTGCCCCTGGCACATTTGGTATCAATAGCGTGTCTGAGTGTGACTCCGCGCAACTCAACACGGCCTGTGCGTAACTCACGGTATACTGCAGGGGGAGAGCTGAGCTTTGGGGAACTTGGGCGCAATTTTTACGTCTAAAACGTCATTTTTTTCTCGAAGAAGTAATCCAAGCAACGACCCCAAACGTCACGAAATATCAGTATAACCGTTCCTTAACCCCTAAGCCGGTGTTTGGGTCAAAAATGACCCAAACGGACTACGAAAAAAATAGGGTTACCGCTATAAAATTGCCGGTACCGGTATATATATCGAATCAAATCGCGCCGCACCGATTGTGTATGGTCTACACACACTTATGTTGAAATTTGAGTCATTTATGAGACGTTTGCAGTCCGTATGTGTGCAGAATTTTGTGTGTTTTTCAGGGCTTTTTTTTGGCGCTAAATATACTTATATATTATTTTCTTATTGTTATGGCAGCCTCCTCGTCAGGTCCACCGTTACTCACTGCACTAGAGCTCACGGGACGGCGAGTGAATACTCCTGGAGTTGTCTTTGGTATACAGAATAAAGGAAGGTTTTTCCTTGGCTTTGTGAAGGGCCCGGACGAACGACCGTTGTGCGTAGTTGTCCGCTATGAGGATGGAGATGAGTATTGGTTTCCCATCCCCACAGTCATGCGTTGGCTTGTTCCGCCTGCAGATGATGATACCCAATATGACTCTGATGATTCCCAAGACCTCACTGATGTGCCAGACCCAGCCGAGTTTGCTGAACCGGGAGCCACCTCAGGTATTGACAATGTCTTACCTGGCAGTAGGCAAGTAACCTCGAACATAGAGACCCCAGAGGAGAAACGAACCCGCATAGATGCGGAGAAGTTTCAGAAGGCAACTGCTGAGACCATAGGAGAGTCATTCGTCGAGGACCGGCAGTCAGAAACAAACAAGGTCCCCTTCGAGTCAAAAGCCAACCCGCGTCTTTACACCACACCGCGTGACTATCACACCCCTGGGTTCCTCAAAAGTCTAGATAAGAACAAACCGGCTAGTGTAGAGAAGGCGATGTGGTACATCTTTTGCAAGCTGTTGCCACTGAATACTTACTGGAAACTCCTTTCTGAGCAGACTCTCCGGTATTCTGAGGTCAACAAAGCTGGAACTGACGTGAACGCCACGAAAGCGGAGGATAAACGCCACGAGTCCTATGACGCAAAGGACAAGCAACGTCCTTGGAAGCCGGACTGGGCTTCTCCCCGCGCACTGATTTCTTTTCACGCGACTCTGTTGTTGATGTGTCTCAACACTCGCTCCAATCACGAGCACCACTGGTCTATGAATAAGTTTTTACGCTCTCCTGTTAGCGATATTATCGCTCAGATTCCTTGGGAGCAGACGCTCCGTTACCTATCCCCATATAACCCTGACACTCTCGTTCAGGATAACCGTCATCCAGAGTACAACCCTTATGGCAAATATGAACTGATTCGTTCTACTCTCTCTAAGAATATTAACCATCTGTTGGTACCTCCTCGCGTTATGTCCTATGACGAAGGCGGAAAACCTTGGCAGGGAAAGGGCGGTGAGGGAATAACCGTACATTACAACGGTGCGAAACCTAATAAACGAATGTCCATGTGTTACATTTTGGCAGCCTTTGGGATCCCTTTTGTATGGGAGTTTTACACAGGACAACGCTCAAACGAATACAACGAACGCCTCTACAATACTGTGGAGGAGCGAGCTTATGGAAAGACAGTAAGTAGAATCTTACGACTGTACAAGGCAGTGGTATCGGCGGGGACTGCTGGCGTGACCCTAGCGACTGATCAGATTCGCACAAGTGGTCATGCGCTTTTCATGGACAATTTATTCACTTCTTTGTTTTTATTCTTTATTCTTTTCACTGTTTATGGCGCTGTGGCCTGTGGCACGCACCGTGAGAACAAGAACCTGCCTGGGCTATCCTGGGGCGCACAATATGTTAGAGGTGCGCGCGTGCAGCCTCCGGTTTTTTCACCTCGCTTGCATTCATTTGTTTTCGTTGCTGCTGATCTGATCGCGTGGGTGTTATTTTGGTTACCACGCGCGCACGCAGGTGCTTACAAGTGGGCGACAGCAACATATCAAAACGTTCGTTTTCTTTATCTTGAATATGGCGACAACAAAATAGTCCGCTTTCTTTCCACCTTGCATGCTTCTGCACACGATAATCCTGGTAGCACAAAAGAGCGTTGGGATGCAGATAATCGTGTTTATGTTGAGTTATTCATGCCGCAAGTCAAACTGGACTACGACAATAACGGTATGGGTGCAGTCGACCTGGTAGATATGCTTGAAAGTTTTATTCGCATTCGTTACAGAACTAGGCGTCCTCATCTTGTGAATTACTTTTGGCACATCGAGATGGCAGTCACCACTTCTCACAGGATCTGCAAGCTACTATACCCTGAAGCATATGCGGGGTACAAACGTAGTATCGTACAGGACGTTCGCTGTCTTATCGAGAGTATGGTTGAGTACGGTGGGTCTCAACGAGAAGACGCAGTGAGGGAGGTGCAGGAAACTCGCAAACGTGGGCGCCCAGATGCAGGCTTGGCCCGCAACCATGCACCTTGTAAATATGCTCGTAATCGTTGCGAGGTCTGCAAGGATGACAAACATAAAACTATTCAAGGTTGCTCTTACTGTGGTGTCCTTTTGTGCAGCACCGAGTGTTGGCAGAAACACCACCGCGCCATATAAGCGCGGTGCGTTCCGATCCATGTTTGACTGCAAAGATCTGCTATGATCTGCTGCGCACGCACAACCGCCTGAGAGAAGCAAGATTACTCATAGAGAAACTTCGTTGGCCCTGACTATTCGTATTCGTAAAACGTTTTCAAAGTTCGGTTTATTAAGTAGTTTGTTCGTTGCTGTGTATCAAGTGTGCTCGTGCGCGCCTTGCACAGGTGGGCTTGAATGCGCAGATGGAACATGCTTTTTGGCTGAGGCACTTGGCATCTTCGTTATTGACAATACACCTCTGCTAAAGTGTTGCTAAAGTGTTTGGACTGTCAACAGTAACGAGGGTTGAGGCAAATATTCCGTCGTGTATGCATATGGACCCAAACCCAAACTTGTGTTTCAGGGTATACATAATATGTGTTTTCTGAGCTCATAATAGGGTTAGGGTATCGCGGCACTACACCTGGAATGTCCGCTGAGTGAGGTGCAACCGATAAATCTTCTTATCCTAACATCATATAAGCTCGAACTATGCCAAATGGGGTACCCAAGAATGCCCATAGGTGTGCTCACAGAGTCTCATTGTGATGCACTTCACGTTTTTCGGCCTTGAAAAATAGCATTACGCCGACTCGGAACGAGCATTTCTCATAATTTATTGACCGCATGAACATGTTTGATAGCTTAAAAGTTCCGCCCTTGTGTTAGCTAAAAGAGGATATGCTTCTAACTCGCTAAGATTAAGTATATCATACACAACGAATTGAAACCCAAACCCTATCGATTTCGTAAAAAATTACCCAAAAAAAAAAACACCGGCTTAGGGGTTAACACTGGGGCTACCCATCGAGTTGGGTACCCCCCCGCCAAGCCCCCATTTTCTTAGCTTAACACCGCATTCTCTTATTTCTTAACACCTGCCGAGAGAAAAGCCCACCACTGTACTCATCGAGTTGGGTACCCCCCAAACGCCGGGTTTCTTAACGTCGGGTTTTCTTAAAAGTGAGTGATTACCGCATCCCTGGATTCTTCGATGTTGTTTGGGCGAGCCCCCCCTGTAGGCAGTACAGTCAGGCGCGCACTACTGGAGGACCCCCTGACCTTCCTCAGGCTGACAAAATCGTGCGGCGGACATTGCAGATCATCGACTACCTGGAGCCGAAGCACTGGTTCATGGAAAACCCCAGAGGTCGTTTCCCCAACGCGCTGCGGCTTCGTCCCATGATGCGCCAGCTTCCCCCCCCCGCTGGTGTGTACCTACTGCATGTATGGTATGCAGTACATGAAGCCCACTTGCATATGGACGAACTCAGCACCACCCACGCCCTTGCTACGCTGCACTGCTTCGACACCATGTGCGTGCAGATGGGCGACCGGCAGTCATCCGGAAACTGCTCAGCTGGGACCCCATCCGCAGCAGACTGGAGCGGGTCAATCCGCGAGTGTATACCCTGTACCAGCGCCCCTGCTGCGTCAACTTTTCCGACATCTACGCCTCCGCAAGACTGGAGGCCCGCTTTAGATTCCAAGTGGCACCCTTCTTTATGAAAGTGGTGCCCTGGTAGCGGTAGGCAAATTGTGCTCGAAGAGGAACCAGAGAACCTAAGAACTGGAGCCAAGAAGGAACCAAAAACCTAAGAACTGGAACTTAGATGGGTACCTTAGCGGAGTGATCCCAGGAGGTAGACCACTCCTAAGGGGGGGAGAGTTGTGCCCGGAGGCACAGCGTGAGCCGATATGTCTATGCGTCTGTGTGTGTCATCGGGAGTAATCTGGGATTGACACGATGACAGTGAAATTGGGCTTGAAATCACGATGAGAATGAGTACCAGATGTCCGGGGTATGACAGTATGACACTATGACAGTATGACAGTACTGTGGGGTGGTCATCGTGGCACTTAGTCAGACCCTCGGGGAATGGTCGGATTCGCATCGGGATCAGAAAGACAATGAAATCGAGTATCAGATGTCGGGGGTATGACAGTATGACAGTACAGTAGTATGACAGTACTGTATGACAGTCATCGTGTCAGTCCGTCGACGTGACATCTGAATCGAGAATGACGAATCGGAATTAGAAATGAGATCGGATCAAGAATTGAACGTTGGGCCGTGGTGTGACATCGGGTGCCGGGTGGTTGACCCTGCAGCCCGAGTGACGAGTGAATAAGTAGAGCACTTGAGAAGTGTTTAGCCTTCAGAACTCGGAACCGAACTATCGTTTACACCTCAATCTGGCCCTGATCCAGTATATTATAAAAACCGAATTGTGTACCTTTGCACGTTTCAATCAAAAACATCATTCCGAGTATCTGTCGTAGTGCCCCTGGCACATGTACTCCCATATAAGGGGGGTCTCTTCCTCAACAGGGGTCTCGGGCGCTAATGCTGTAAGGCGCGTATGACACTACTGGCATGTATGACATTGCTGAGTCATCCGCGCATGACACCGTGTGTTGTCCTAGCACAAATCCACAACATAAAGCTCAATAATAGCCATTTTCTAGACGTTGCGCGTACATCGACTTTTGATATATCCGATTGTCAAGTTATCAATATATCAGATTTGTGGGACTCCTGCATAAAAGGGATAAGCAAATGAATGTAACATCTCCTGAAACAATCGTGTGTGTCAAGGTTGTTATTCAACCTTTCAGACTATGCGGCTGCTATTGAACATGTGAGATATAATAAACCGTATTATATCGGGGTGGTCACTGAATCGTTCTCATACAAGTGTAAACTGATTATAAGAGTTAAACGAATATAAGCGTGTCTGTGACCTAGGGATCTGTCACCTAGTACTGTACGAGTACTGGTACAGCTAACGGGAGTCAGAGTAAGTTATGACCTACGGGTCACTGAATCCAGCACACCACCCTGTGACTGTACATAGTGCTGTTACAGGTGGCAGAGAGCGGATCACAGACAAAGCAAATTTGTTCCGAAACAACAAACAGCTAGGAGCTGGAAACTGCTAGAGGGAGGCCTGTGCTTCAGCCAGGGCGGTCCCTTCCTAAAACTGCTGCTAGGAAACTGCTGTCAAGCCAAGTTCCTACAGCTCAATCTCGCGGATACCTAGCCACTTTCAAAGTGGTCTACAAAGTTGCAGAGTTCACCAGGATTGAAGAAGTTGTCAGTGTCAAAGATGTTCAACCAGAACCCGAGGCCAGAAGTCATAATCCAGAACCAGAGCCCAGAGACCAGTGTCCAGAACCAGAAGCCAGAGTCATAAACCAGAAGCCAAGACCAGAAGTCAGAGTCAGGAAAAGATTCGTAGAGCAAAATTAGGAATTCCGAAAATTGAAAATCAGAATTCAAACCTGCCGAAACCACAGAAGGAAAAGGAATGCCGAAAGCAAAATAGTACGGCAAGTCAGACAGACTGTTGGCAGTCACCCCAATGGGATGTACCGCTGCGGTGAATTCAGGGGCTCGATCGAGCACCACCGAACCCTGAACCGCTGACACACATGCAAGACACATGAGTGCGGGCAGGGCTAGAGATGCAAAAGAGAATACTCTCGGCAATGTTGCCACACCGACACGTGATCGTGTAGCCGGTGGGGCCGAGGGAATCTCGCCTCCGGAAAAGGAATAACCGTCGGAGTCGCCGTCATCGTCGATCACGGAAAGCTCTCCCGTGTGAATCGTCTCGTGATCCGAGTCAATCGAGCACAATTTAAGGGAGGTGCCAGGGCATGTTGGCATTACCCGGTCCATAAAGGACACTCGCAGTGGCTCCTCGAAAGGGGACCCGAAAGAAGCAGGGTCCGATGCCGAAACCGGGTGGTGGAGCCCAGCGTCGATCTCGTGGTTGGCAGGTGGTGGCGCATCGCACACCACCTGCGGCACAGACAAAGTGCCGATGTGCAGCGGTGGTTGATTACCAGCCGCGGCAGCACCACCGACCTGTGCAGCCGTAGCCGCAGACCGCAGGGAATCAAGGACTCCCCGTGCATCTGATAGCACACCCTCAATGCCGGCGTCCGAAGCACCATGACCCAAGCCCGCATAGTGGGCACGTAACCCCACGTCGTGCCGCACCGGGTAGGTGAAGGGCTCAGGGTCGGTACGCACCAGTGGCTGGTCGTGCTCGTGGCACAGGTCAGCGAATTCCTCGTCGTTCTCGTTGTCGAAGGCCGTCTGGAAGGCCGAAACCACCTCGTCCAGGTCCATGGCGGCATCCCGTAGGTCAACATCGCACGAACCACACACCTCAGGGCAACGTGCAGTGTCGTGAAAGTGTCCAGGGCAGAGTGGGCACTCCTGTACGAAGGCTGAGGATGCGGAGTGAAACGAGATGCTCCTAGCACCTTGCGCCCTAATACCTTGAGGCCAATTCCCGCCCTTCGGGAGTGGTGACGCTCCGAAGCGGTGTTTCCACCCCACGTGACGATTACGTCCGTGAAATTTACCGTCGGTCCGACGGTTCCGCTCGTCACGCCACTTGGACGGCGGAAACCTCACACCACCGCCCCCATGCGGACGGTGAGAATCATCCCGCGGTGGCGGTGTGTCTTGAGCAATTTCGCGCTCGCCATGACGGAGGGAGGCAAGTAGGGCAGAGGCCTCACCAATGATCCGAGCGAACTCCTCGAGGAAGCCCGAGACGTCGCTCGGTTCCCCACCTGCGTAAGCCAATCCGAGAGGCGTGTGCGTCGGGATAGGCGCGGCTGCCTTGGGGCGGGTGGGAGGGCCATCAGGGTTTGCACACCACCACACTTCCAGAATGTGAGTGTAAACCTCCTCGATGCCCACCTTCGCCAACTCGGTGTCTAGGCGAAGCGGGGTGATTACCTCCTTGTAAAAGTCGGTGTCCAGCGCTGCCAGGAGCTGCCTCTTGGCTGCTTCGTCGTCCAGGGAACCCGCTCCGCTAGCCGCGATAGCCTTAAGACACTCGTCAAATTGGGCCACTAAAGGCTCTGGGTCAACAGAGGACCCAAAAGAAATGCTTAAGAGTTCCTCGTGATGGCGGAGCGGCCGATGCCCAGGCGGCAGCAGCCGCTTGGTCACCTCAAGGAGGGCACGCTTACCGTCGCGCGGAGAGATCCGAGCCGAAGCGTCAACCCACCTTCGAGCTGGAGAGTGGGGCGTTGTCAAAGAGACCAACGCACGAAGCAAAATGTCGTTGAAGATCGGGTGAACCTCCTTGGTGACGTCCACGAGGTCAAAGATGTCCTCGTTGGCGTTGTCCTTGTTGACAAATGATGCCTCCAAGGCAGTAACCAAGGAATCCCAAAGAAGTCGACGATGAGGTTCACTTCCGGAAAATGAGGACGCCTTAGTACCTAAGGTGTCCTTTGCAACACGCTTAACGACGTCAGTGTCCCAGGATGATTGCAAAACGGCATTGCCGCGTGTCCTGTCAGCAGCAGCGAGTACAACTTTCGCTGACTGCGGGGTGCTCTTATAGCGAGCACCCACATTTCTAGCAAAAATAGAGTCTAGGCGCATTCTAGCGCCCACGGCCGGCGTACCAACGGAGGATGAAGTCATCAGAATAAATTCCTATAGGAGGGGGGTTGGGGAAAAGGCGAGTGTCAAATTGTAAGGTGGCGGGCGACCGTAATGCAGTTGCGGAGTTAGGAGAAGAAGGGGTCGAACGAAATCAACGAAGTCGAACACGCGACGGCCAAGGAGATGTTGACAAAGGTGATCAAGCTCAGTCTAAAACAAAATCCAACGCGGACACTCGAAGAAGTTGCCGAAAGTCCCAACTCGAAATCTCACCGCAACATGGTGCAAACCGCACGCCCTAAAGTGGCCAATTCAACACCTCGCGAGGCCCCAACGCCCCGCCAAGCGGAAAAGCTTAACCAATCATGGCAAAGCCAGCAGTGATAAAAGCGGGGTAATACCCCATAACCTGTGAGATATAATAAACCGTATTATATCGGGGTGGTCACTGAATCGTTCTCATACAAGTGTAAACTGATTATAAGAGTTAAACGAATATAAGGTGTCTGTGACCTAGGGATCTGTCACCTAGTACTGTACGAGTACTGGTACAGCTAACGGGAGTCAGAGTAAGTTATGACCTACGGGTCACTGAATCCAGCAGAACAGTAGCAACTCGCAACAAGTATTTGGTGGGTATGAGTGCAGTCTGGTATCCAGAATCTTCTGCTTGAGCTCAATGCTCTCTCATATACCTCAATGTCCTCACGCCTCATAGGCGTTACCACCATCGGGTTGTGAACCCGAGAACATTGGGTGAACTAACAGTATCGGCTGATCGAATTAGCCTGTTGATACCCGCATGATGTTCAATTCATGCTTGAAGCGAAGACGCGTCTTTTCAGAACAGTTTGTTCTTCAAGAACTTGTCTTGCTTCATCATCGAGATTCCGTACTCGGCCTCTCGATGACAGATGTCACTCATGGTGAGTGGATGACAAACATTATGACTGTACATGTCATAGTCGACCGTACTGACGATACTCGACGACTGTATGTCATTATAACATATGACATGACATGACATGACATGACATGACATGACATGACATGACATGACATGGTATGACATGTATGACACATATGTCATCGGTCATATCCCTGACAGTGTGACTGACAGTTGGGACATGAGGAATGATCGTAACAGGATCAACGGAGTCAATTGCGGGAATCGACCGATACGTATAATTATGACGGGAATGATAGGGGGGGAAACAGGTAGGGATTCATGTATTAGACACTCAAGTAGACACGAACATAAGAGAGAAAGTGGAGAGAGGGGGAGGGAGGGAGGGAGAGAAGTGAATCAGGGACGTCTTGGTGATTGGTTATTGATAACAAAACATTTTTGCAAGTCGGGCTTTCGCTAATAATCACCTATGGTTTATACATTCTATCTTATACGGAATGCGTTTACACGTACTTCAAAAACAGATTCCAAATTTTAATTAACTTCGCCCTGATTCTTGAGCTACATATATACAGTGATTTGTATACCCTGCAACGATAACTATTCCTTTGATACTATTCTAGTTCTCCGCGAATTTAGCACTCCGCGTTTGCGATCTAGCGGAGGTCGCGTCGTCTTGCATACAAATTGAAGCCTTCACTGGTGAAATCAGTGGATCATATCTTTTGAAATCCCGGAAGTCAATCCACTTCCACTATCTTCGATAAACATGCAACGTGGTCAAGCAACCCCCTGCCTGCTTGACCACCTTCCAGTATGGGTTGATAACTAAACGTGGCCGTTTCCGGCCATTGTGTCCGGCAGGTATGTCCCAAGCCTGGCGTTGAATACAGGATTCACGAAGGGACGGGAAATTATATATGCTCCACTCTTCATCAGTGCAAGTTTCAGTTATATGAATGGATAAATGCAATACACGCGAGTCTTAGTTTTAGTTGCATAAGATAAGTGAAGAAGATCAGTGGCACTGTCCTGGTGGATAAAAAGGTTGTCATGAAACAGGCTGGCATCAGCTAGGGCTTGATCTCACACCAACTCGGCTCAAATTCGGCCGATCATATTTCACCGAGCGAACTCGAAAGAACTTTGGAAGGTGGCACTGGAATTCGCGTGAACTGCTTGAGGCTTTTTTTGGGACGAGCGCCACAAATTTCGGCAATGGAATGTGAGGAGTGCTAAACCAGCCAATTGATTTCTCGCTAACACGTGGACTCAACAACTTTTCATTTCAGCCGTATATGTGTACGATATCATAAAACAACCTGTGGCACAACACGGAAGTTAGTGATGAACATGGCTGCTAATCTGGAGGCTTCAGTGACTCACCCACAAAATTCAAGATCTATACTGTTTAGCGGGAGAACATACAGCGGGCGCTATTTTATTGAAAGTAGAGGTATGCAAGAGTATCTTACGTCCAAAATAATACGTAGCAAGTCAGGCCTGCAGTGCAGCCGTCGAAAGTGATCTTGTTCCTGGAACATATGAAAAAAGAGATCCGTTCCTGAGAAAGATCGCAAGTACATATCACGAAAGAAGCTCAAAAACCCGATAGGGAATACCTGCAGCACGCTGGAAGGGGGGCTAAGCGAAGCTAAGAAGCTTTTCGCCGCCAAGTGTAGTTCCAAGTAAGGCGGTTACGAACAGTATCTAGGGTTTAGAGGGACTTTTGTACAATAGTTAAGATAGGTTTGGGAAAATACCAAGAGTGAAAATATGCCGCAGGACTTCCAAAAGACTTCAAAACAAGTCCGCCCGATGTCTGCAGAGTATGCGAGTCGAGTAGGATTAAGGGCTGAAGGAGAAGCGCAACACTAACACAAATGAAAGCATGTGAAGAAATCGACTGACAGTCAGGTGGGCGCCGCACCAGCCCCATGAAAAGAAAATATATTATAAACCCCGGTATATTCGTGAGTCCAAGAATTCCACTTACAACGCCGGCAACTATCGACATGAATATACGACTGCGATACACAAGGGGGGCAGTCAGGCGTAGCAAGCCGACGAAAGCGGGAGCTATGTCGAAACGTCAAGGCGTGCATTATACAAATTCTATTCACCAGAAGTAAACAGCCTTCAAGTTGTTCTGCATGTTCTCTTGAGACAAAAAATGTCTCTCTAACTTGCCGTCCTTGCCCTTGGACACGACCATTGGAGAGGCTCTGCTAGGAGCCATTTGAATTGGATATTGAGGGCTCTTGCACGACTAACTTATCAAAAAATTTAGGAGCCAACAAAGTAGGCCTGTTTGGAAGAGATATTCCACACCTTTTAACACTGGTGAACTGGTTGATTGCTGCTACGTGCTAGAGCAAAATTTCCGCTCTCAACGTCAAGGTCAAGATCAGAGGTGTGGGGTAAGGTCGGTCTCGAGACCTTACCGTAAGGTGAAGGTTACCCCGGATTTTGGGGACCTTACCGGTAATATCGGGCCGCTAACCTAAACCTTACCCCTTTGCTAACCTTACTTTGGACGGTAAGGTTACTAATTACGGTAAGGTTACCGTGACCTTACCGTAAGGTTACCGTATAATTTATGGTAATATCTCATATTTCCCGCCATTTTTCCGGAGCCGTAGAGCCGCCGAGGGAGGCGCGGAGGCGCGGCGGTGCGGAGGCGCGGAGGCATATCATAATAATCGTGGGTTCATAATTGCACCAGTATAGGTATCGAGATGATCCTATATATATATATAATAATAATAATACATTTACGCTAGCAAAGGGGACAAAGTCCTGAGAGTGCGGTATCCCTGCAAAGCAGGCTAGTGAAAACACCAGGGGCTACTCCCTCCGCTATAGCGCGCCCACAAAGGGGCTCAACCCAGTTTTCAACAGGGTGACATCTAGAGAAAAAGCTAAGTGCTAGGCAATAAAAACTCTAGAAGATGGAGAAGCAGCCATGGCCGGGTGAGTGGAGGGGTGGCTGAATCTGAGCGGTGGGGAGGGAAGCGCGAAGAATTAAGGGGGTTTTTGGAGACGTTGAGGAAGGTGGTGGGGTGGGCGGGGAGAGGGGGGTGGCAGGAGGGGAGGGGGGACAGCCCCTTGGGGAAACGAAACCATCTTAAATTACAAGACTTTTGAAAATTATTGCAGGAGGGTTTGAAGAAAGTCGTTTGACTGTTGCACGGCTTCTGTTTCTGTCATGGTTTCACTGCTTGAGATGTCAACTGTATGCGGGTCCGTGTTTGAGGTGGTGGTGGTGTTTAACAGAAAAACGTCTCGCCTATTTTTGGTGTGTCGCCTACAAATTCTTGAAAGTTTTTTAAGGAGTGGTTTAATCTTACCACGGGGAACACCTATCGTGTTGAGGACAGTACCAAAATGAGGAGGGAGGTATCCCATGAGAGTAAGAACTTTGGGCCATTTCACGGTGCTTATGAAGGGCTTGGAATTTGCATCGGTGATTGTCGTGTCGTGGTGACCACCATAATAAGAAGGCTCAATATCACTCTGGTGATAAGGAGGGTCTTGAGTGGGCCATGCTGGAAATGACAGCCTGACTAGTTCGTACAGTCAGGTGTCATATCCAGTGTGTCATTCTCGGTGTACAGCTAGTGACCTAGACTCAGTATTTATGTCCTTCTATACGAGTCTAGTGATCCGTTTGTTCCGTCGGCTCTCGGGTCCCCACTGTCTGTTGAGCTGTTTCCAGCAGGTTATGGGACTCACTTCACGCTTGCGTGATTTGTTTCTAGCGTAGTATTTTATTTATTTTGGTCTATATCTTTCGTTTGAGTGTTCTCACGCCTTGTGAGACACTCTAGATCAGAATTACGCTAGAGCTTGGAACGCTCTTTGGCAGTGGGTTGTTACGACGAGGTGGTGCTCTACGATTTTTCTTGAGTTGATTCCTTGTTTGATTTCCCTTGTTTCTTATGGATTATCCTCAGATTTCTTCGAGCGATGAGCTTACAGCTCTTCTAGCTTCCATTGATGGCAAGTTGGCAAACTTGGACTCTTTGAACCGCTCGCGCACTGTCAGCCTGATTCATTCTATGGCGCGCGCCCTTTCGCATTTCCAGAGCTCGAATTTTCCGGTGGCATTATCGGCGGCTTCTACGCCTGTTGTTCTTCAGATTGTCGTTTCAGAGGCTAGCACACACGTTGGTGGTGCTCAGGGCGCTGAGCCTGAAACCGTGGAATCCGGGATTTCCGGTGTATCCTTTTGCGACAAGGGAGTTGGTGACTGCGTAGTTTATTCGAATTCGAGATCTGTTTCTTGTCAGGTCACAACCACCAGACCCTCGCCTAGTATCCCTAGGGCGAGAGACGTTGTGCCACAGGCCCCTCCTGTGCGCACAGAAGTACATTACATTCATGCCCCTCCCTCAACGCATTCTTATTTGCATTCTGGACAGCGCCAGCTTGAGGAGTATGAGAGTAGTGAGACCGAAGATGAATCGGAGTACCCTGTTGGGTATTTCGACGATTCTGACGACAGTTGTGAGGTAGAGGAGGAGCACTATGGCCACTTGGCCGCTCCGAATTTTTCGAGCGATCGACTGGAACAGGAATTCGAGTTGGGCACAGGTTCCCAACCACATTCTTATGGCGGAGTTTTGGAGCCCCCACTTGGGGAGGACTTTTTACCGCAACGCGAGTTTTCTGTGGGCACAGTTTCATTTCATGGGCCAGACAGAGAAGAATTTGAGAACGAAAATTTTCCGGAGGCGGCTTTCGCTGAAGGAGAAGAGCTCGATGATGGGTACACCGCAGAGGAGTGGGCTGCCTGGGACGCAGGGGCTTACGACTCTCACGAGTATGGTGGTGCGTCAGAGGAGTTCACTGAGCATTTTGACGAGTATGTCGACGACGAGTACTATTCCGATGATTACTGATTTTTTTTCGTTGACCGGCGGGGCGTTACTTGGGAGCCAGCCACTAGCTGTAGTTGAGATCGAAGGTTCATTTTGGCATCTTATTTTGCTATCCTAGCCACTTGCGAGCAGCGTTTTTTTTTTTTTATGGCACGTTATCCATGGGCGGAGATCCCTTTTCAGAGTGCAAGACAACAACGCTACATCGACCGGCAGGGTCTTCTTAATTTTAGCTGCCTAATCCGACATGCAGACCGGCGGTTTCTTGCGTGGTTACCCAGCCACTTGCGGGAAAAAGAATTTGTGATCGGAGACGTATTATTATTTTTATCTCGTTGCTCACAGCTCATCCTAGCATGTACTTTATGCTTTAGCACTCAGCCACATCTTGAGACCTAGCTAGCCCCTAGAGTTGACATCTTACATTTCTTTCGGTAAACTCTAGTAGCTAGGGTGGTGTGCTGTCACAAGTTGTGCACCTCAAATGAGGTGGTGTGCTGGAAATGACAGCCTGACTAGTTCGTACAGTCAGGTGTCATATCCAGTGTGTCATTCTCGGTGTACAGCTAGTGACCTAGACTCAGTATTTATGTCCTTCTATACGAGTCTAGTGATCCGTTTGTTCCGTCGGCTCTCGGGTCCCCACTGTCTGTTGAGCTGTTTCCAGCAGGCCATGGGCAAAGCGAAGAGGGAAGTACCTTGTCGCTTTCGTTCAGAACTTCATTCCAAATATCAGGGCTGACTCCTGTGTATTCCAGCCTCTTCTTTGTGACTCTGGACTTGGGAAGGACGTTAAGGAACCATCTGGCAATCTTTTTCTGTGTTGGCCTCCAGTCAAAGGCTGGTTGAGTATCACTGGGTGCACTGTCTATAGCTATGATAACAACATCCGAAAAGTCATCCTTATAGCATCCGCCACCTGGAAGAACGTAGGGGTCATCACCCGTCCAATAGCCATGTGGGATAAATGGAATAGTGTTATGCGGGAATCTGAAAACAAGTTTAAAGCCTTTATCGAACCATCTTTTTTGGTTTTTGGGAGACAGCGGAAGAATCCATGTTCCTGAAAATCCAGAGACGGTGTTGGCCGCTTTATGTCCCATTTCCAAGGTAGTCATAACCGCCGAAGATTTGCCCTTATCTTTCCCATCAAAGGGGGGATTTCCGTAAACGATTCTGCCAATGCCTGTTATCGGGTCCACGTAGGCATCCCAAGCGAGACCATCAAAGCCAATTTTCCCATGATGGCAGAAGGGCTTGAGGGCTTTTTTTCATTCTAGTGGTGGGTATGCATCTTCTCGAGTGAATTCTAGGGTGGGCATTTAGTGGGTTGGAGAAGAGTTCACACCCGTTTTTGTCAAGGTTTCTGTCATCCACCAAAATATCTAGGAGGCTTCTTCTGATTGCGTAGCAGTTTTTAGGATCTCCCGATTCAAACTTACATGCATTGAGTGCTTCATGAATATCGTGTGCCCTATTCGAGTACTCCGCAAGTGAGCATGGGACTGCTTTGTTGGAAAGGCGGTGCCAGGCCAAAAGTTTCCAAAACTCTTTCTTTGGACATATTGGAGTTCGGGATATTTAATTGTTCCCGTGACATGGTCCACTTCGGGTTTAGCGGTCACAGCAATGGTATTCTTTTGCGAGGAAGACAGATCCGCTGTCCGGCTAAGCTCGCTGAGCATCAAACTGATAATCACGTAAACAGTGTCTGACCGAGGCTTTATGCTCTCGGAAACCCAGACAGTGAAGCAAGACTGTACTACTGTACTGTACTACTGTACAGTACAGTGCTAGGATGTCACGGACACGATACGGAAGCAGAGTCAGGCTAGGGGCTAGTCAGAGCCCATAATAACTAAGCCTAAACCCGAAGTCCAGCACACCACCCGTGGGTGTGACTACCTAGCAAAGCAGGTACAGGATATACAGCCACGAGATAATAAACAAACACCTAACATTCACTTCGGTGGAAACCGATCGCTGCTAGCTGGGTGCCGGGGTCTTGACCCGGTCATCCCACTACTGGGCTAAAGCTAATCAAGCTGCCAGGATAAATGCTAAGAAACTCAGCCACTTTGAGGCTGGTCAGCGGGGCTGAGTTCAGCGGTTGGGATGCAAGTACAGAAGAATCCCGAAGTGAATTGTAAGCTGCCTGTGTCAGATTGAGCACCACCAGGCCCAAGTGGGCAAGGTGGATCCACAGCAGAAAGTAAAGCAACAGAAGAACTGAGACGAGCAGAACCCCACGGCGGTTCGAGCATTGAAGAAGAACACAGAAGAACTCCATCATCTGGCGGCCAATCACGGATGCCTGCAGCACCAAGCGGTGGAATCGAAGCAAAGAGATCCCCGGTAGACCGACGGGTTGGCACTGGCCAGGATTTTTCAAAATTTGATTAAAAATTTGGGCGAGTTTTTGGCCTGAAAAAAATTTCAAAATTTGATCAAAATTTGGGTGCGTTCTTCAAAATAAGTCAAAATTTGATTAGAAGATGTAAAAAATAGAATAAAAATATGGGCGGGATTGGTGAAAAATCTGGGGGGATATCGAATATGTCTCCGCGATCGCGATGGCTGCTGTCATTCCCATACTTTACACGTCGACGTGAGACGTGACACGGACGGATACCGCATTACCGCCGCAATTCAAGTTCTGATCTTCTCATCAAGTATCTTCAAGGCAGTCAAATTGTGAAAGTGAGGCCATCCGAGAGTTCTCAGCATTCGGAATGCCTGTCCTATCTCTCGTAGCAGCTTATTCTGATTCTTCCGGAGAGGATTTCGATGGTGAAACAAGCTTGCGCCCTGTCCACCTGCATTGCCCTTGTTGCCCTTGCACCGACAAGCAAGGTAGCCCCTCCAAACCTCAATTGTGATGCCTAAGCAAAACCTATTGCGTGTCGTAGTCTCAGAACCGGTTTAATTAGTCTTGAAACCTGTTATCGATCATATTTCATATAGGTTTTACAGGTCTGAAGGTTGCCAATAAGTTGCCAAGCTGAACAAAGTAGTATGAAATAGGTTCTTAGGCCAATTTGGGTGATTGCAAAAGAAATAGGGGCCTAGGGCAAGCGTCTCCGCGTCTCAGCGAACCGGTTTGGGCGTGTATGGGGCCCGCGAGATCGGCTAATTATTGAAAAAAATTTAGGAAAAATTTAGGGGCCTTTTCAAAAAGGGAGGAAAAATTTAGGTGACTTTAGGAAAAATTTCAAAAAAATTTTTGGGTCAATTTAAAAAAAATGTGGGCCAGAGCCAACCGACGGGCGGTGGCTCCGGGCTCAACCAGGCCCCTGTCACCACCGCCCACGGCAACCAGAGATGCCGTAGCGCTGGCCAGCAGAGAACAGCAAAGCACCGAAGACATCAATGCACATCGGAGAAAGCTTGGCGGAGATCGCGGACGGCACACCGGAGTCAGACTGCCTACTGTCGATGCTCCCCCGTCAGCAAGGTCAGAGTCAGAGCCATGCCCAAGAGTGCCGAAGGAGCCAAAAACCACTCGCTGCCCGCCGTCAGAGTCATTGTCAGAGCCTTGGTCACTGTCAGAGACTTCAGAGCCAATGTCAGAAGCCTCAATCCTCATGCCAGCAAACAGCGGAGCCGGTGCAGAGTCGCCAAGCTGGAGTGACGGGACAGAGCCAGGCAAGCCGAGAGAGCCAGGGACAAGCCACTGGCGGGTCATGAGCCGTAGGCACACCACCAGCCACGAGTGCAGAGGGATGCCGAACCGCAGGCGGTGGCGGAATCGAGCCCCGTGCACCCGAGTGGAATGTGGCCAGACCAAACTGAGCCATGCCGTCCTCGTCAGCTGCCGCATCCTGAGCGGAAGCCGCCGCATCCTGAAAGTGCCGCAGAGATGTGGGCTCAGCCGGCACAAAAGAATGTGCCGACAGCTCGACCACCTCTGGGCGACCCTCCATCGTGCAGAGCGACTCGAAGGCATGTTCATCCCCAGCGTCATAGAAACGCTGGAAACGAACAGCCAGGCAGTCAGTCTCATAGTTCTCAACTGCACCACAGTAGTGGGCAGACTGAGGACCGCCGTTGGGGCATTCAGCATGCCAGTGCTTCAAACCACTTTGTGCACACTCCGCATTTCTGCAGTGAGGCACGAAGGCACCGCTCTTCTTGTCAAACGAGACAGGAGGAGCGGTGCCAAGTGGCTTAACACCAGCACGATGATGCTTAGCAGCAGAGCGGGTAAGGTGCTTGCCCGCAGGCGGTGCCCCTTCCCGCTTCTGCCGCTTTAGGTCACGAATGTCCTGCTGCATGCGCTCCAGCTGCTTCTGCAGACTGGACAACGCCGCAGCCAGGTCAGACGCGCCATCGCCGAATGACAGAGCCGAAATAGGGGTGCCAGAGACTTTCAGGCCGTGGCGGAACTGCTCCCGCACACGAGCCTGAATAGTCAGAAGAGACACGCCCTGCCGCTGGTCAGCTCGAGCCAAGGAATTAGCCAAGTCACGGTATAGAGCCACATTGCCGAGAGCCTTGAGAAACTGCCGCTTCACCGCGTCCTCTGGCAAGTTGTGGGAACGCTGAACGTCCCGCAACAGGCCATTGAACTCACGGATGCCACGGTCAGGATCTTCGCTGCTGGGGATGCGAACCGCCAGCAGCGACTCAAAAGAGTCAAAGGGTTCTGAGCGTTCCTGGAGCATGCGCACCACCTCAAGGGCAGCGCGCTTGCCATCTCCAGGAACGTCAGACCCAGAGGCCTCAAGCCAGTCACGAGCAGGCGAGCCAGGTCGAGCCAGAAACGTCAAAGCCGAAAGCAGCAACTCGTTGCCCTCATGCCTAGCCGCAACAGTCATGTCAGTCAGTTCAAAGAGGGGAGCAAGTGCCTGCGACTGGAGAAGAAACTGCGCGCGCAACTCATGCATGAGCTGCGAAAAAATGTCGACTGCGTCGGCCTCCGTTCCAGCGAAGCGCTCTGATTTGTCCCCAAGTATTTTCGTGGCAACGATCTTGGCAACCCTCCTGTCAAAATTCTCGCGAGCAAGTTGCTGACATTTGTCGAGAACCTCCCTCGCAGCTGCGGTGCGTCGGAACTGGCAGCTGCGGGGTGTGTGGTGTCGCAGTGTGCTGCGCACCCACATCATCAAAAATCGTTTCTAATCTACGGACGCGTGACCGCGTCATTCTATTTGCTGTGGTAACCATGATAGAGAGACAGTGGAAAGGTTGAGCTAAGCAGGGTGGTGGTGTAAGAATTGCCACAGCGGCCAGATACTCTGTAGAAGTCTCAGCAGAACAGTTCGAAAATTACGGGTCGTGAGCGGAAGAATGAGAGCGGCCAAAATTCACAACGTGTGGAGCGTCCTCGCCAGGGCCAGTGGCGCACGATGCAGATCAACTCTCGCTGCGACGATACTGCCGTAAAATGAAAATCAATCCGTCACAAACTGATCTCCTGCGCAGCGAAGGCGAGCACAACGCGTGCCGCCATCACTGCCATGTCAAAAGGCCATACCGCGAGAATGATACACCACCGCCCAAGTGGGCGCTCAACCCATCCTACGTCCTACTTAGCCGAACATGGCAACAGCAAGGCGCTGTGCCATCATCAGAATCACCGGAAAGCCGGTGCGGGCCATAACCTGCGAGGAAGACAGATCCGCTGTCCGGCTAAGCTCGCTGAGCATCAAACTGATAATCACATAAACAGTGTCTGACCGAGGCTTTATGCTCTCGGAAACCCAGACAGTGAAGCAAGACTGTACTACTGTACTGTACTACTGTACAGTACAGTGCTAGGATGTCACGGACACGATACGGAAGCAGGGTCAGGCTAGGGGCTAGTCAGAGCCCATAATAACTAAGCCTAAACCCGAAGTCCAGCATCTTTTTCGAAGTTGATGGACGGTACATGCTAGCTTCCGGGAGAGCGTGTAAGTATAATTCCTCGTTCATTTCCTGTCTTAGGTCAGCTAGTGGAAAAAGTTTCGATGGCTGTGTTTTGATGTATGTGGTACCTTTTCCAGGGTTTAGTAGTTTGGGATTTTCTGAGATTTCTTCAGCAATAATTTTCCTTAGTTCGCCATCTTGGGTTGTTCTAAGACTATTCAAACTATTATTATGTCCTGAGCATTCAAGTTGGATGTGTTCGAAGGTGCATTTTGTATTCTGTTGGCAGTAGGGGCAGTTTTCAGTTTCGATTTTCCCCACTTTAAATAAACGTGCTGGAGAGGCTTGGAGACCCAGGAGTTCTCTGCTTCTAGAAGCGGTGAAAGCTTTAGGTGTTATTTTGGAAATGTTTTTAGTGGGGGTGGTGTTATTCTCGTTGAGCATCCTCAAGTACTTGCCTTGAGACTGTAGAGTTCTCCAATTATGATAGTGTGAGAGACGTTGAATTCTTCTAATGTGACTGCGGATATCACATAAAATAGGGACCTCAAAAAAGAATAACGAGAAGGGCAGTTCCTCGGCAGGGTCGTAGCGGGAGATGTCTAAACAGCCCCCTCTGAATGAGTGTCAGGGTCATGACCGATGATATATGTGTCATACATGTCATACGTGTCATACCTGTCAGACATGTCATACCATGTCATGTCATGTCATGTCATGTCGGTCGTGTCATATATTATTATGACAGTCGGTCGTGTCATATATTATTATGACAGTCGGTCGAGTCATATATTATTATGACAGTCGTCAGTACGGTCGACCATGACTGTACCTGTCGTCAGATGATAATGTCACATCATCTGTCATTATTCAAGGAAAGACTTGAATGACCCTGTCATCGAGAGTTCGTATGTCGAACTCGAAGATGGCAAAGCAAGATACATCTTGAAGTACAAACAAGAACCATCTTGGCTTTAAGCATGTGCGGAACACGCATGCACAGTATGAACGAACTATCCGTTATCACAATACTGGTCGTTCAACCTACGTCTCGGGTTCACAACCCAATGGCGGTACTATCTATGATGATAGGAGACGTATGGTATAAGATGAGGAAGCGTTGGGCTTCAAGCAGATCTTCACTCAGAGACTGCACTCATCACCCGCTATTTCTTACACTTGCGTTGCTGTCCAACTTCGCAGTGTTAACTTGTATATTGATAATATATTCACGGCCTGTATATCTCGCCGTATCATATGGTATTCTCCTAAAACTCGTCAAGGCACGAAAAGAGAACTCAAGTGAGTGCAGCGTCAGAGATAGTATATATCATATTGTTCGCAGGTTTGCAGGTGGGCGCATAAGCGACAGCGCTCGCAGTGATATTGAATATTTGCAACTCGAATAATATACGCTTGCATATCGTCAGCACACGGATTGCGTGAGGAGATTTTTCATCGCGAACATATTCGCAGCTGACAGCATCCGCAGAGAAGTCGTCTTGATTTTAAAAGCGACAAGGTGTGCGCACAGTGTACGGAACGCATGCAAATGATGTCAAAATTCGCAGGAATGTCACAGTATGCGAGATGCAGATGCGCGAACGAAAAATGATCGTCAGCACATATGATTTACATCAACTGCGACTGGACGCACAGAATTTCGTTTAACAGCGCGCTCGCATTCGTTCATGCGACGTATATCAGCGATCATCAGTATGCGACGTACATCAGCAATCGATTTTCGCAAATGCTCGTATGATGATTTTTTAGCTCGTCAGTGCGATGTGCACTGATGTGATGCTCGTGTGCGCGATGTGCACGTCAGCGCGATCTCATGATTCATCTGATGCAATGGACGCACATTTTTAAGGCGCATGATTCCTAACGTGTCTTTATGCAGCGATACATATAAAATGTGTACGCGCGTCAGTATCCTCTGCAGAATGATTGTATACATGCAGGGATGCTGTGGACGCATGATCGTCATACTGCTGTGGACGCATGATCACCATACTGCTGTGGACGCATGGTCACTATATTGCTGTGAATGTATGATCACCATACTGCAACAATTCACACTATGTTCTGATGACTGCATCAATATTTCTAATGCTGATGATTAGAGTACAGCATTTCATACTTATTTGAAGTATAGTGTGCAAAATGTTTATTTGAGCATACACTAACTTACAGCATATATTACTTGCAGCATCTGAGTATATGTATATCTTATACTGAATGACTGCTACACTGTAAGTTGTGCATGCATTATTATAACAGATGTTCTAAATGATCACGGTAACAGTTGGAATAGATGTGCACAAAGCATTCATTTGCAGTGCATGCTAACTATATTAGAACCCATACAGTATAAGGTGCCTGTTCATTAATCTTAACACAGTAATTAGCTCAATGTGACCCGGTGGAGTCGAGATACTCCTCGGACAACATATTGTTCTACTGTGGATTATTGAAAGGATACTCACCGGAGCTGTATGTGAAATATACCCAGCAACTCATTTTGTAAATGAGATTATTTTGGAATTACAATACTCCTAAGCTTAATATATCATGCTAGATGTATTCAGTGCATGGTATACTGATAATCCTGCATGATGAACTGTCTAGAAATGTTGTAATGTCCAGAAGTTATCTTACTGCAAAGTGTGTAAAAGTGAACACACACACACACACACTGACAAAAGTGCTAATCAGTAAGCACTGCATGCATGCACACACATTGCATTGTATGTATTAAATTCACTGATTCAAAGTGAATTGATTAATTTAAATATATATCATGTATATGATAATGTAGATACCACTTTCCAAACACATGTGCGTGGAAAGTGTCAGCGATTGTGATAGATATGGGAACAGATAAATCAACATGCTGTAGGGCTGGATGGAGTTATCTCCAGACCCGAAGGCAAGATACTGCACCCATGCAACAGCTGGTAACTGTTGGGTGCAGTCCACTCGTCATTCCACATATCATCGCTGGAGCAACATCAAAAACTACATTGCATAATGATAATTGATTCAGATTTGATCAGTTCAAATGCATGTAACTCTCAGATCAGTATCTACATGACATCTGATAATAGTTTGAGGACAGCACACACATACAAATGTGTTGTGTCAAATTGCTGTGATTATATCAAGCAATGTCCAGATATGTTCTAAATAAGAAATATCATTTTGATAAATCTTAGAGCACAGACCTATGCTCAGAACAGATCATAGATTGACAAATATCACTAAAGTGGATGTTCCTAAATGGATGTTCCCACTTAAGTTGATAACTTTATATATCATCAGAATGTACATTTACTGCCATGGGTTTAAATCAGTAAAACCCAGAAATGCTGTCAACCTTAGATGTTGATATACAGCATAATTTACTTATTTGCCATGAAATTTGTCATGTGCAAAAGTAAAGTTTATTGCAGTGATTCTGTACTTTACATTCCACACACACAGAGATATGTACATATATCAACATATATATATATATGTTGAAAAATGGCCAAAATCGGTAAAATTCTTTGGCGATTAATTTGAAAATTGAAAATTGAACCTTGTTTAATTTGATATTATGATTTTATACCTATTAAGGTATGAGGAAATCATAATGACACATGTCATATCTCGTGTAACACCCTAGGTAATAGGTGTGGAATATGTAGGGGTGTACATATTGGCTGTAACAATAAATCGGTCAAAATGTTCTACGTGTAATCTTTTGAAAATTTGGGATTGATTTTTTTGCTATAACGAATATTTAGCTATCAAATAACAATCCCTGAATGACATAACACGTGTAACACCCTGTAACACCCTAAAATCTGAATGTGTGTGTCAGGGGGTGTAACGTACCTTCTGAACATCCTGTAACATTCATAAAAAAATAGAAAATTTTACCGAATCTAGGGTTTAAGATTTTCCCGAGTTCAATGTAATTTTATTTGATTTTCCGGCAGTTTTAGGGTTTAAGAAATATTCCTAAATTTTACCAAAAAAATCATCTTTTTCAGCCTGAATTAAGGAAGATTTCTGGGGATTTTTGTACTAGGACAACATAAATTTTAAATTAAACTTGTACAATATTTGCCGCATATTTGAGCTTCAAAAAGATTTCCGAGAATCGATAGCAAAATGATACCTTTTACGCCTGATTTCATGAAATGTATTTTTTGGGGCTCATCCATGAACCCCAACGATTTTTTTATATTTTTTATGAATTTCACGCCTTTTGGGGGTTTCGAAAATTTTCGGAATTTTGGTTAAGCACCTTACCCGCTCTGCTGCTAAGCATCATCGTGCTGGTGTAAAGCCACTTGGCACCGCTCCTCCTGTCTAGTTTGACAAGAAGAGCGGTGCCTTCGTGCCTCACTGCAGAAATGCGGAGTGTGCACAAAGTGGTTTGAAGCACTGGCATGCTGAATGCCCCAACGGCGGTCCTCAGTCTGCCCACTACTGTGGTGCAGTTGAGGACTATGAGACTGACTGCTTGGCTGTTCGTTTCCAGCGTTTCTATGACGCTGGGGATGAGCATGCCTTCGAGTCGCTCTGCACGATGGAGGGTCGCCCAGAGGTGTGCGAGCTGTCGGCATATTCTTTTGTGACGGCTGAGCCCACATCTCTGCGGCACTTTCAGGATGCGGCGGCTTCCGCTCAGGATGCGGCGGCTGACGATGACGGCATGGCTCAGTTTGGTCTGGCCACATTCCACTCGGATGCACGGGGCTCGATTCCGCCACCGCCTGCGGTTCGGCATCCCTCTGCACTCGTGGCTGGTGGTGTGCCTACGGCTCATGACCCGCCAGTGGTTGTCCCTGGCTCTCTGCGGCTTGCCTGGCTCTGTCCCGTCACTCCAGCTTGGCGACTCTGCACCGGCTCCGCTGTTTGCTGGCATGAGGGTTGAGGCTTCTGACATTGGCTCTGAGGTCTCTGACAATGACCAAGGCTCTGACAATGACTCTGACGGCGGGCAGCGAGTGGCTTTTGGCTCCTTCGGCACTCCTGGGCATGGCTCTGACTCTGACCTTGCTGACGGGGGAGCATCGCCAGCAGCAGCTCCGGTGTGCCGTCCGCGGGCCCCGCCGAGCTTTCTCCGATGTGCATTGATGTCTTCGGTGCTCTGTTGTTCTCTGCTAGCCAGCGCTACGGCATCTCTGGTTGCCGTGGGCGGTGGTGACAGGGGCCTGGTTGAGCCCGGAGTCGCCGCCCGTCGGTCTACTGGAGATCTCTTTACTTCGGATTCGCCGCTTGGTTCTCTGGGAATCCGTGATTGGCCGCCAGATGATGGGGTTCTTCTGTCTCCCTCTTCAATGCTCAAACCGCCGTGGAATTCTGCTTGTCTCGGTTCTTCGGTTACTTTGCATTCTGCTGTGGATCCACCTTACCCACTTGGGTCTGGTGGTGCTCAATCTGGAACAGACAGCTTACAATTCACTTCGGGGTTCCTCTGTGCTTACATCCCGACCGCTGAACTCAGCCCTGCTGACCAGCCTCAAAGTGGCTGAGTTTACTTCACTTGTCCTGGCAGCTTGATTAGCTTTAGCCCAGTAGTGGGATGACCGGGTCAAGACCCCGGCACCCAGCTAGAAGTGATCGGTTTCCACCGAAGTGAATGTTAGGTGTTTGTTTATTATCTCGTGGCTGTATATCCTGTACCTGCTTTGCTAGGTAGTCACACCCACGGGTGGTGTGCTGGACTTCGGGTTTAGGCTTAGTTATTATGGGCTCTGACTAGCCCCTAGCCTGACCCTGCTTCCGTATCGTGTCCGTGACATCCTAGCACTGTACTGTACAGTAGTACAGTACAGTAGTACAGTCTTGCTTCACTGTCTGGGTTTCCGAGAGCATAAAGCCTCGGTCAGACACTGTTTATGTGATTATCAGTTTGATGGCTACTATCCAAATTCATGGTCCTCCCACAAGGACCAACGCGCGATGACTATTATGAGTGCCACATGGATCTTTGAGGCGTATACGTGCTTTTGGCATCATATTTATGAGTCAATTGAATAATTTCCCCTACAGGATCGTCCACGCGTGTGCTAGAGGGGCGTGCTTAAAGGGTGCGCTTTTGATATGTTTTTTATCGAAATCGTCGAAAAAAAGATGGTCCTCCCACAAGGACCATAGTCTTTAAGCGTCCTAGCGGTTACTAGAATGTCCTAGTGACACAGTGAAAACGCTGAACGCCGTAGGGTTTGAGCGAGGCAATCGGGTATATCAAAAGATAGAAATGAATACACGACTCTCAGGCTATCTAAGCTCTGAGGCCGTCACTAGGCAATCATATCGTGTGTCACAGTCTAAGCTACCGAAGTCGAACTACTGAGTACAGGTAGGAAGTCACTGTACTGTCACTGTCACTGTCATACGTCATACGTGATACTGAACTACTGAATCTCAGCACACCACCTCGGCTGAGGTGGCACAAGAATGTGAAACAGGTAGCTAATGCAAACTAAGAGGTCCCCGTCCACGGATCAGGACAACATCAACCAAAGGGCCGACCTGCCGCCATCCCCGCTTCCGGCTAACCCTCTAAACCGAATGCTAAAGTACTAGTATATGCATGCCAACTAGGTGGACTGCCACAAGGATATGAAAATAGTGACTGGTCTCTGCCAGATCTCGCTCCCCGATAGATACTCTCATCTGATGCTGCTCAGCTCGACGGTCAACCAGTACTCGAGGTCATAGAAGATGTCAAAGAGGTACAGGATGTAGTCAAAGGCCAGAATCCAGTCAGATGTGCTTAAGGTCAGAGTAGAGCTGTCGGTGTCTAAGGTCTCATAGGGCAGGTCATAGGTACCAGTCTGTCCACGAACACAAAGTCCAGTCCAGAAGGGCACCACGTCAAAGGGCATCAATCCAGTCAGACCAGAAAGACCCCTTGCCCGACCGCTGCCGGCTCATAGGCCTGCAGCTCAGCCGGACAGAGGACCAGAGAACCTAGGAGTCACCCGCACCACTGGGGTGCGGGCGGATCACGTCCATGAAGGACTCGATCATGCTGATGATCACCCGCACCTTGTCCTTGAGCCCAGGAAGAGGCTTGGTGAAGATATCAGCCAGGTTGAGTAAAGTGTTGATGTAAACAGGCACTAGGTACCCAGCACACACCCACCCCCGAAAGCAGTGAAAACGGATCAACACATGCTTAATCTTGGTGGATAGCATGACATTCCTCAGAATGGAGGAGGCCGCCTGGTTGTCAATCATGACAGCCACCGGGAGCTCCAGCCTGGGAATGAAGGGTCCAGAGGTACCATACATGCCAGACCGCTGAGAGTGGTACTCCCGCGGACCGTCCTCGTAGCCCGTGCCATCATATGGTACTGGCACCGCGTGAGGCAGGGCATACAGGCTGCTGTCAGGAACAGGCTCAGCCTCCTGGTAGTGTAGGGGGGAGGCGGGGCCCATCTGACCATGACCCATAGCATGATTCTCGAAGAACGTGGCCGCCCTCTGCATCCAAGAAGTGTCAGCTGCAGGGAAGGCCGTAGACAGAGCCAGAGCAGACACACCCGGCTCCTGCTGCGCAATTCTGATAAATCCGAACATCTCCACAATCATATGGATAGCAGACATGGCCCGCTGCCCAACCACAGAGGCGGCCACATACTCAGATCCAGTGGAGGACATCTCAGCATCAGTCTGGCGGGCACATACCCAATGAAGGACCATGCCGTTGAGGAACACAATGCCTCCCGAGTAGGAGAGACACCCGTTGAGTTTGTCACGAGCATGGTCAGCATCCGAATACACCTGTATTGTGAGCACAGAAAGCGGTGCACTGGGGTAAGCATAACGGATACGGTAGTGCCGTGTGAAGTATAGATACTGAGCCACTCTCTGAAGTGCCTCCCAGGCCTGAGCCGAGGGGCATGAGGAGAACTGTGCCAGATATATGACGAGTAATACACATCTGGCCTGGTGCACCGTGCAATCCACAGCAGGGACCCAAGCAGTGAGAGATACGGGGTGACAAGGGTGAGATCAGGGTGCTCCGGCTTCTGGATAACGAGGTTCACATCCATCGGATTGTGAAAGGTTTTGGCCGGAAGCTTGAACTTGGACATGAGCTCCTTGATCTGCCTGGTTTGGGACAGTGCAATGCCCCACCGATCATAGTCAACCGCAAGCTGCAGGACGGCTGTCATACGGCCAAGATTCTTGCTCTTGAATGCCGCCTGGAAAGCTGCCCAGAAAGCCTGGTGGAAGGCATCATCACATGTCAGCCCGAAGTCATCCACGTAGACAGCCACGAAGGCCACGAACACAGAGGTCACAATATAGTATAGGCACGGGTCATATGTGGACTGGGTGAAGTGCATTCCCTGATAGGTGAAGGACTTCATGAATTTGTTGGCCAGCTTCTGCCAGGAAGCACCAGCCGTCCGTAGCCCGTAGAGAGCATAGAGCAGCTTGGCATAGCCATATCTGCCCTTATACATATACCCAGAGGGGAACCGCACATATATAGGAACCTCCAGACGGGCATGAACAAAGGCCTGACTGACGTCAAAGTGATAGACCATAACCCCCATACCAGCAAAGATAATAGACAGGATGAAGAGAAGGCGGAAGGTGGGCAGGTCTGCTACCGTGCATGCGGTCTCAGCTTGGGTGTAGCCCCAGTGCCATGTGGCAGCCACGGCCATCCGAGCTTTATGAATTTGGACGGGCGGTAGACCATCCCGTGGCTTCCAGGGCTTATTCAGCACAAAGATGGTGCTGGTGGCGATCTCACCGTCGGGTAGCACCTCCACCGGTTCTATCTTACCCTGGTCAATCAGAGGCTGCACCTCCCCACCGGTAATAGCCTCCTCCCACTGAGCCCCATCAGGCATAGACAGTGCCTGGCGGTACCCACCTGGCAGTGGCAGATCAGGAGCTGCAGTGTGGTACAGGCGCTCGGCGAGGTCAGCAGAGATATGACAGAAGCTGAGTGTGCCGCTGGCTGGCAATGTACCGACCGTGTCCTCTGGTGGGACCACATAGTGCGGAAGGAGCCACTGGTCCTGCTCCGGGTGGTCGGAGAAGGGAAGGTGGCAAGCACTGTGGGTATCAGGGAACACCACCAGACTGGCACGGAGGTCCATGGCATAGGCACGTGGGGCAGTCACATCACCGTAGGCCATAGGCCGGAAGAGCACCCCATAGGACCTGGACCGCCTCATGTCCGTGGACACAATGAGTGCCGGATACAGCGGATCACCGCGGGCCTCCTGAGCCTTAGCCAGAGTCCAGAGCGGGTAGTGTTGATTGACACAGTCAATGACCCTGCGGCGGTCCAGCCAGTGGACCAAGTCAAACCAAGCAGTGCCCGCAGGGTCAGCCATGACATACTGCTGGGCGGTGGTCCAGAAAGTGTCTGCTGAACCAGTGTCAAGCAACCGCACGGTGGCATAGGTCTCACCGTCCCGGGTGTCATAATAGGCAGCCACGGAATGGACTGTCACCACCATGTCAGTGGTGTAGTCCTTCCACGGCTCCGGCCTGTCACTGGGCACGGGTATGGAGTGCTGCTCGCCGGGAGCGGGGGCAGGGAACGATGACATCACCTGCCCGAACTCTGAGTAGTTTCTGATGAAGTCTGGCCGGCCCTCGGAAACAACCTTGTTCCTCTCCAGGTCCAGTACCTTGTAGGCCGAGGACCTGAGGCTGATGCCCACAAACCGCCCCTGCCAGGCCCGGGGGGTCCGCTTCTTGGAGACCCCCGGATGGCGGGCCCGCATCTGCCGAGCATCCATGGCCACAGTGCACAGGGTGCCGAATATCTCGATACGGGAGTAGGTAAAGTGATAGCCCATAAGGTGATAGAATGGCACCACGGCGTCCCGCCCATGAGGCAGGATATCCCATAGCAGGCAGGCATGACTGTCTGCAAGAGGCCAGTAGGTGAGGTCCATACCGGCTGTCTCCAGGAGTGCACGGGAGACCGACGAGATCTTACCAATCACATATTCAGCCATGAAGTTCTGCCAGTGCAGGGTGGGTGACGACTGCAGGTGTTTGATGCCATGGTGTTTGTACAGAGCCTGTGCTGCAGGGTCACACAGCTCCGGGGCACAATCAGTGCGGAGAACCAGGCCAGTGCAGGCAAAGCCGTGATGAACAACATCTGCCAGGAACTGAGCCAGGATGAAGCTGTATGCCGACTTCTCAGCAGAGAAGTAGCAAAGTGTAAACCTCACAGTGAACTCCACAAAGGTCCAGCGGTACCTCGACCCGTCATAGCCAATAGGCGTGATCGGGCCTGTAGCATCAGCAGCCCACATAGACCCAGGCTTCTGAGCTTGTATCTGTCAGCCGGAGGGTGCTTCGGACTCGGCTGCACTGTCCGCATACGGGCACACACAGCACAGGCCTCAGCACAGGTCCTGTGAGACAGCAGCTGCTCCCGGGTAACTGTAGTGCCAGGCCGGGCGATGTCAACACCAAGGTCCATGAGCTGAGCCAGCCTGAGACCATGAGCATGAGCATATGCGGAATGGCACCACCTCTCAGGGGTGAACCTCATGGACGTGTACTGATCACGGTAGATGATAGCCACCGGGAACGGGGTACCAGCAATGAAGACACGGTCCCCCCCGCCCTCCGAGCCAGCCGACTGAAGGGGCCGTCCAGCATAGGTGTGCTCACGACGGTAGCTGAATATGCCCTCTGTGCCAGCCGGATACACATGTAGCACCTCCCAGTGAATAAGGTGCTGCCTGAAGGTACTGAGGTGTGACTGGGGAATCAAGAAGAGGAATACCGTGTGCTCGGGGTCGGTTGCAAAGTCCCGGTTGGCCTTCTTGAGCATCCGCTCACAGGTGAGTCTGTCAAAGGGCGGGTTGCCATATATATAGGCACCGGCCCAGAGGTGACCCCAGCAGGAATCAGACAGTGAATACCTGACTGGGCAGGTCTGGTTGTTACCCACGCCGGGGGGGAGGTCGTCTCCGAAGAGAGAGATGTCAAAGTTGTGTTCCCCGGTCTTGGCCAGGGCAGCAGGCGAGCCCTTCAGGAAAGCCCACTTGGCATACTCTGAGCGTGCCCACATCCAGTCACAGATCTCACCGGTGCGGACACGTGAGACAGTCTGGGTGAGTGCACTGGCTGCCCCCTCAGGGACCTCCGCCCACATATAGTCTGTGCCAGAGTCAATGATCCGATAGACACGGCCAGTAGGCAGGTGGGTGTAAGTGAGGGACACAAGGTCAGGGGACCCGAAGCCGAGGGAAAGCATAACCCGAGAAGACAGGAGAGTGCGGCAGCCGGCTTTATAGTGTGAGTTTGGGAGAACGAAGTGGTCGATGGCTCCGTCCTGGATACAGACCCCATACAGATGGAATGTCACAGTAGCATCCGTCCTGTGAGACCCAGCCGTGACCATGGCGAAGGCCACCGTACGGGTGTAGTCCACGTCGGTGCAGGCCGACAGGTCCCCGCACATGACACATGTGGCTCCAGAGTCACACACGATGCCCCTGTCAACCCGGACGGGTGCAGGGACAGCACTGGCCAGAGAACTGAATCCAGAAGCAGCCCACTCCTCGTCGGGCACATATAACGGAACTGACTCTGCACTGCCATAGACCAGAATACCAGTATAGCCAGCGGGTACCAGAGGGTAGACCACTGTAACTGACCCAAGCTGACCAGACAGTACACCAAGCTCCACAGAAGCATACGTACCCACAGCATAACCAGAGACCAGACATAAGCCGGTATCACCGGTAGCCAGTCCATCAGCTGAGAAAAGCTGACCAGCAGAACGGCCGACGGACCCCCCTGCTGGCGGGGTAAGCTGACTGACTGACTGACTGACTGACTGCCTGACTGACTGCCGCAGACCCAGAGAGTACCCAAACAGTAGTGCCGAGGTACACAGAGCCAGGCTACAGATAACCAGAACAGCAGTCCAGACTGGTGAGGAGCGGCGAGAGGTACGGGGCTCACCCGCCGGAGGCTGGGTTGTTGAGGGCTGGGCCCGCCCGCTGGTGACTGCCGGTTGACAAGGTGTCGCCAGGTGCGTACGGGAGTCCTGGCACCAACGGCAGGAAGACAGGCCGAGATGCATGCCAAAGCACCAGAGCCCGTGGGTGCACCTCCAGCACAGCACCGGAGGCACCACCAGACTGCACCGCATCTGCCGTGCCAGAGAATGCTAGAATGCACAGCAGACTCATGTACATGAAGTGACCCGCCCCATAGGGCCTGCGGCCCGGGCCACCCGGACCCCTGGGCCGGGACTGCGGTGCCGTGCTCACCAGCTGCACAGCTCCAGGGAATTCGGTGTTGGTTGTTGTGATCTGCACGTCGGCTGCCGGCACCGCTGGCTGCTGTGGCTCAACACTGAAGTGCTGCAGAGACACTGCAGGGTCCGGAGGCTGGTGCACGGCAACATGGAGCTGAGTAGGTGTCATCTCACCGTCGGGGCAGTCCCCATCGTCAGGGTCCTAGTACGAGTTGAAGCGGTTGACAGCGTCGTAGTACTGCTCCTCCGAGCGGCCACATGAGTCCCAGATAGCCCACTCCGACTCAGTCCACGGCTCCTCACTGTCAACGGCA
Source organism: Cymbomonas tetramitiformis (assembly GCA_001247695.2). Classification (NCBI taxonomy): domain Eukaryota; kingdom Viridiplantae; phylum Chlorophyta; class Pyramimonadophyceae; order Pyramimonadales; family Pyramimonadaceae; genus Cymbomonas; species Cymbomonas tetramitiformis. The sequence goes on along the minus strand of LGRX02001065.1, from coordinate 20,941 downwards.
GAGTGCGGCACAACGGCAGCCGCCTGAGCCGCGGGGAGGTCAAGCGGTGCCTCCCCGAGCTCCAATGAGTAAGAGTATAAGCATGACTCATACACCTCCTCCTCCGGATCGAGGAAAGCCGCATCCAGCTCTGACAGGATGTCTGCAATAGGCGTGCCCTCGGGGTGGAACCCCGCCACATGCGCACTCTGCACCCCTCCAGGGCAATCACGGCGGAAGTGAGGGCCGCCACAGTCCCAACACTGGACCGTGTGGCGGCCCTGTGCATCCCGTGTCACCCGCAAGGCAGTCGGTGAACCACCGGATGCAGGCTGCCGCTGCCCCTGAGTCCGCGGTGGAGGGGCATGAGGGGAAGGGTGAGAGCCCTTCCTGTGCCCCTTCATGTTCTGTTGTCGATTCTTCCCGCCGCGGGCCGGTCTGGCGCGGGGAGCTGTACCCCTGTCGCCCCCAGACCGGTGAGCACCCTGTCCGGCTGCCTGCGGCTGAGCATCCCGAGTCTGTGGCGGGTGTCTGGGCTCGTCACGCCTGCGGCCACCAACAATGCGAGTCTGCGGGATGCCCGCACGGGCCAGAAGGGCGGCAGAAGGGGACTCCCCAGAGAGAAGTGAGGCCGCCAACGCGGAGACCCCATCCTTTTTCTTCTTCTCCTTAAGCAGCTTCTTTTCCTCTGTTTTCTGTTGGTGAAAGGCTTTCACAGCCAACGTGAACTGCTGAATTCCGAGAGCCCGCTTCTCCCTGCCCTCGGCCGTTTTAGAACTCCACTCCTGCAGAAGATCCTTATAATACAGAGGGCACATGCGAAGGGTGAGGAGGTCCAAGGCGAACCCCACACCCCACACATCGTCAGGCTCTACACCAGGTCTGAGCTCGGACCGGACAGCGGTGTGGTGCTGCATGAAACCCTTAATATAGGGCTCGGGGTCAACATCCTCCAGCAGCTCAATCGCCGGAGCTGTCTCGAACAGGTAGCCATGGGAAACCCACGGCCTGCGTCGCCTGGCAACGGCCCGGCAGATGACGAGCCATGCACGGCGCCCATCATCCGGAGACACCGTAGCCGACTCCTCAATGAGCCGAAGGCATGATCCACGCACCAATGACGTCAGGATGCGGTAGAGAATACGAGTGGCCTCAGGAAGAACAGTCGTGGTGAGGTCTGTCGGGTGGAATACCGTGGCAAACTGGAGATTGAAGTCAGTTAGCTGGGTTTTTACCGCTTGAGTGAAGCGGTCCAACGCAATTTCCCGAGGCACTTGGCCTTTGATCTTGTCGATGTCGAAAACCCACTCCGAGGCTTTGATGTGAGTGGGCCGGCACTGGTCACGAACTTGCTGGATGATGCTGGCTCGGTGACCAGGCTCGCGGAGAATAGTCTGGCAGTCTTTAAGGAACTCCCTGACAATCACAGCACCGCCTGTCTCATCACCCGCAAGTGGGCGATTCTTCACAGGTGTAGGGGGCGCAGGCTCCTCAGGGCCGTCGCTGAAGGGAAGCGCCCTCCTCGTGTCGATCCCAGCCGGAACCGGAGTGGTGAATCCATCAGAAGGATCCACGGCAGCCATGGCAACCGAAAGCGAAGCACCGAAGGGACGAAACCCTAAAGATAAGGGTGAGCCCCCTTCAAGGAAAGGGCCAAATCCAAGATAAATTCAAAATCTGCTCCGATGCCCACGAAACTCGGTAACACGGCCGGTAATGGCGAAGTAAAAACACCCTCCAGAGGAAAATGTCTGAGTCCAAGTAGAACGCAAGTAATAAGCGGTCAAAAACCGGGCCAAGTCGCCCGCAAGATTCCAAGATCCGCTCAAAGTTCACAAACAAGCGGCAAGCGTGGCAAATTAAGGTAAAATGATACGGGTAAAGACGTGTAGAGCAGTGAGGAAAAATGCGGAGCGGCGGGGGTGGGCGGAAAGTAGGAGAGTAGAGTCGAGGTCTCCGCGCTTGTCGATGTCCGAGGTCATGGCCTTTTTAACGTGTCGCGAACCACTCAGTACCAAACTCTGCGCAATGCTGCATACCATCGGGGGCCCCAGCGCTCTCTGACCCATCCCCTCCGTACTCTCCTCCGCCACTCGTCGCGCTTACCTCTCCATCCACGCAGTCAGTTGTGCCGCGAAAACGCGGCACCCCGCAACAATTCATTCTACCTACTCAGCCACGCTCGCCCCTCTACAGCTTTAGCCAGCCATTTAGTGGCTTTGAATCAAAACCACTTTAGGCAAGTGGTGGGCCTATAGCCTACTAGAATGTCCTAGTGACACAGTGAAAACGCTGAACGCCGTAGGGTTTGAGCGAGGCAATCGGGTATATCAAAAGATAGAAATGAATACACGACTCTCAGGCTATCTAAGCTCTGAGGCCGTCACTAGGCAATCATATCGTGTGTCACAGTCTAAGCTACCGAAGTCGAACTACTGAGTACAGGTAGGAAGTCACTGTACTGTCACTGTCACTGTCATACGTCATACGTGATACTGAACTACTGAATCTCAGCAGCGGTTGTATGGTGCGCGGTGTTGACCGCTCATGGTCGCACACCTTGAGTTCATGACCAAATATGAAAACTTAGTTGGATAGTCCACACTCTAGTCGCCATCTGAGCTCTCGTTTACCGCGGCGGGTGATCACTCCCGAGTGAAATAAGGATTTTGTGATTTTTGCACTTCTAATTTTCACTTCGCGTCAAGCTAACGAGTGCATATCGCTCACATACTTGCCCATATGGCTTATGTTAAGCTTTCAAAAAATCATTTTATGGATATACTTCAAAAGTTTAAGCACCATACGCTCCTACCACACTGTGAATGCACTCTAGCGGGCATCGTGGATAATGGTTCATGTTTGCACCGATTATCCCATTCCGGCTAAAAAACCGACTAAAAAGGTGTACGGTTGTTAATACGCATTAGAGATGGCCAATATATGCACTCCAACATGACGTATGACCCAAATATGATGGGGACATGTGTATAAGATCGATATGATCGCATGGACGCAGGTGTAGCCTGCACATACTATTCCCAAAAAATTATTGAAGATATCGTATCTTTTTGTGCCTTTTTGAATTTTCAAAAAAATGCAATCTGAAAAAGTTGAGGGTGCTTGTCGCAAATGCGAACGCCATGGATATATTGGGTGGATCCAGGCCGGACCAAGCATCGAAGTAATTAATATATGTCCCATTGATACTAAAAATCATTGGGCGCGCCTTCTAGATCCGAACCAATGCCCAATTAAATTCTTGCAACATTGGTCCTTGTGGGAGGACCATAATCGATTATGGTCCTCCCACAAGGACCATGGGATAGTAGCCATTGATGCTCAGCGAGCTTAGCCGGACAGCGGATCTGTCTTTCTCGCAACCGATTAGGAGCCCTGCTAATATCAAAGCAGGTTGAATTTACTATATAACACATGATATATCGGTATATGATAAGTCTCCAACCCAACCCAAAAAACGCTTCGCATTCGGGCATTCCCCCCTGTGCACACGGTTTAATCACCACAGCTTGTCTGAGAAACTCAGTGAACGTGCGTGGCTCGAATATGTCTAGAGTGAACATATGATGCTGTAAATACTGTAGGTCCATGGGTCCATGAGCGCAAGCTAACGATGTGCCATGTGTCGAGTGATGTCACTATAAGGACTGAGAGTGAGACTGTGACTACTGTATGCGTACTAGTACTATGCATATGGGTAATAGCTACTGTGAACTGTCTAATATCAATACTCGTGAAGGTATCGACTGATTAGACTGATTGATTAATTCAGTCAGTGACATGAGCGACAAAAACCAAATCAGTTCATGTCACCGACTGAATACGATGTCACCAACCGAATACCAATTAATTCAGAAAACTCTCTCACCTCGCCCATCACATATATAAATAATAATTTATTGCGGTGGGGGGCGACGTATATTAATATTACCGCCAGAAGTTAAGGATATATAATTATATATATGATTTATGGTATATATAATTTATATAACATATTTGCTTGAAAATTTCTTGGCGCTTCGCGATAAAGAGGGGGGTGGGAGGGGGTATTGGGGGAGGGGGAGCCAGGAGGAATGGGGGGCGGTGGCTCCCCCTCCCAATACCCCCTCCCCAACGCTTCCACCTCGTGAACCCCCCCCCACGAACGCTTCCCCGCTACCCCACTACCCCAAGAACCCCCCACACCTCCCCCCTCTCTTTATCGCGAAGCGCCAAGAAATTTCAAGCAAATATGTTATATAAATTATATATACCATAAATCATATATATAATTATATATCCTTAACTTCTGGCGGTAATATTAATATACGTCGCCCCCCACCGCAATAAATTATTATTTATATATGTGATGGGCGAGGTGAGAGAGTTTTCTGAATTAATTGGTATTCGGTTGGTGACATCGTATTCAGTCGGTGACATGAACCGATTTGGTTTTTGTCGCTCATGTCACTGACTGAATTAATCAATCAGTCTAATCAGTCGATACCTTCACGAGTATCTAATATCAGGTCCTGTATGAGAGATGTGGCACGTCATACTGTAGAGCTAATGCCCCCAGCCCCAGTGAAGGGAGAACTTTCGTTTGGAGATCACAGATCTATGAATGTCCAGTTTCGAGTTTGGTCATACGATAGAAACTTTCGGTTCGTATCTGTGGCGCGATACAAAGGTCTTCCAACGAGCATAGCATTGCATCATAGGTTTTGTTCTTTATTGACGTTCTCCTACATTCGGGACGGTGTCGACGCAGTCACTAAAGTAAAATGGATTCGAAGGGAGAAGACGGCGGATCTGTACCACCGGCCAACACTGCCGACCTCACTGCATTTGTAAGTGTCTTCGGTGTTATGTTGGTTGCCGTTGTCTTCTGTGCCTTTCGGCTCTCGGCTTAGCCATCGTGCTTGCCCTGTGCAGGTGCAAAATCTTCTTCAGCAGATGGTAAGGTTATCATATTTGAATTTTTTAACCGGAAATTGCATTTTCCTAACTTTCCTGTACGTGAGCCCTGTTTTTCCCGCAGCAAGGACGCTTCCAACAAATGTCGGACTCAATTATCGGAAGGAATATCCTTTATTTACACCCTTGCACTTGTTCGTTTCTTTGATAGGATAACTCAGTGCATGCCATATTCTCTGTTTCCATGCTTTGTGAGCGCCTTTTTGGAAGGTTCGCTAATCCTTAACTGTCCTTACTTGATGAAATGGGTCATCGAATCGACGATCTTGAGAAGTCCATCGGCGACTTGATCCAACAAGCTGGAGTTGACGACGGCGAAAATTCTAGAGATCCCACAGCCTAGTCCAACCACTTGGAGTTACCAAACGTGCGACTTCCCCCTTGATGGCGTGATCCTTTGTTATTCTTCACTACAACTTTGACTTCGTCTTCACAAGATTTCTTAAGCACTTCATCTCGCTCAATGAGCTTTATTTTACAGGGTGCTTCTACGTTTGCCCCAAGATATCACATATTTCCTGGAGAGGGTTATCGGTAAAACCCTGAAAACTGCTGGAGATGTGGCATCCCGGCACGATTTTCACTTACTACTTCTTGCTGCTCTTTGAAGTAAAAAGTAATTTTTGGTTGATTATGTTAGTACCCGGTATCTTCGTCGCCTTTGAGGCTGTTAGCCGAAGTCAGCAGCCGCGCACATAGCCAAGTCGGCACCTAAGCCAAAGCTATTCCGAGGGCTTAGAAACTCGGTCGGGAGATGCGCTATGTGTATGGCCTACATTTCTAAAGTTGCGGGAAACCAAATTTGAAGTGTATGAGCGCCTATTTCAAGACTGAGGGGGGATAAACCCTCTCGTGTACGGCTATTGTTTTTGACCCTGGTCCCAAGTGCCCAAGTCAACTCTTGTTCGAAGAGCAAGTGGGAAGTGTACTCCCACTTCCCCGTTTGTTTTCTCTCGCATTTACACGCCTACACATTACGCGGAGTAAGAGATGCTCAGTCCAGCTGACCTCACCGAATTTTTGCAACTTGCAAAAGAAGTTGCGCGCCCTGGTCGGTGAGGTGAAACGGATCGCGCGCCCTGGTCGGTGAGGTGAAACGGATCGAGCTTTCTCTTCTTTCTGGTTTTTGCTCAGGTTTCACGTCGTCGTGAAAAGGAATTACGGACTACTGAACCGAAGTAGGGGGACGTAGATCCCATTGAGGGAGGAAATAGGGGTCGGAAGGTTTGCCAATTTTCTCCGCAGCCTCACCTGATCTGACGCTCTAAACGTGAAACAACCGCGGTTGGTCTAATATAGCGAGGGCACCGATTGCCGTCAAAGTGCTTCGCTTGCTCTCCGGGTATATTGGTAGATGTGCCCGGAAAGCGCTTATCGTTTTGTGTCTTCTGACTAGTCGATCTGTGACGAATGAAATACTTCTCTCTTTGTGCCTCTCAACTCGTGCTGAGTAAATGCACGTATGTCAGCTTCTTTGCATATTATTTTCGTGCAGAGTCCACTTTTGGCTCAAGTAGTACCAAACATGCTCTAGTTTTCTCCTTCTTATTATGTTGAGCCGTTTTCAAGCCTCGCTGCTGTGTGATATGGTAACTCTCGGCCAGTAGTAGTGTCTCAAACTTTTGCTGGGTATCCTCCCTTCACGATTCTGACGAAACTGCTTGCTCACTGGCAGAATAATAAGTAAGAGGGCCGGCCTTTGATACACTTGCACTCCTGTCGAATATCTATATCCTGCTATGTTCTCCATAGTAAAGGGCATTTTGACAGCCTGTCATATTTTTCCATTGTGCACTTCAAATTATTGCTTGGTCAAGGGTATCAATGTAGTTGTTTTGTTTCCCAAGTGTTACCCATGGGGCTTGGCAACACTTGCATATCTAGAGGTTATCCTTTGCCAATGAGCAGAATATTGATGTTTGGTTGCAAGTGTTATCTCTTGGCATATTTTGAGTCACATTCTTGAAGGAACCCTTGAGGTTCGACTTGGAGCAATCACATGACATGTCAGATATTAACACTCAAACGACAGCAACTCATTCTAATCAGTTGATGTTCATAACGTAAATACCGAATTTCACTAAAAATGGCGTAACTTTCATTCCACTTGTCGTGTTGCTTCTACCCTAGGATAGGAAGGATGGGCAAACACTAGAGGGATATCCCCAACCGGTATATCCTGTCGAGTCGGAATGCAGTGTGTTCGTCCACTTATAAAGAGTGCTTAAATGTTATTTATAATGAAAGATAGTGATAACTTAAACCTAAAACCCGTGCTCGGTCGGTCAGTCACACGGAACCCTACTCCTACTAATTGTACTGCTTCACACTCTGTATGGACAAACCAGATCTAGGGGGTCAGGGGCCTGCCCGCCCCGGTGTTGCAGGGACATCATTCTATTATGTCTTTTTGGTTGATCCAACGAAACGAGATCTTTTTGTGCCCGGGGCACTACGACACATACTCGGAATGATGTTTTTGATTGAACGTGCAAAGGTACACAATTCGGTTTTTATAATATACTGGATCAGGACCGGACTGAGGTGCAAACGATAGTTCGGTTCCGAGTTCTGAAGGCCAAGCACTCCTCAAGTGCTCTACTTATTCACTCGTAACTCGGGCTGCAAGGTCAACCACCCGGGCACCCGATGTCACACCACGGCCCAACGTTCGATTCCTGATCCGACTTCATTTCTAATTCCGATTCGTCATTTTCGATTCAGATGTCACATCGACGGGCTGACACGATGACCGTCATGCAGTACTGTCATACTACTGTCAAACTGTCATACCCCAGACTTCTGATACTCGATTTCGTCGTCTTTCTGATCCCGATGCGAACCCGACCATCCCCCGAGGGTCTGACTAAGTACTACGATGACCACCCCACACTACTGTCATACTACTATAGTGGCATAGTGTCATACTGTCATACTGTCATACCCCGGACATCTGGTACTCATTCTCATCGTGATTTCAAGCCCAATTTCACTGTCATCGTGTCAATCCCAGATTACTCCCGATGACCCACACATACGCACAGACATATCGGCCCACGCTGTGCCTCCGGGCACAACTCTCCCTCCCTTAGGAGTGGTCTACCTCATGGGATCACTCCACTAAGGTGCCTATCTAAGTTCCAATTCTTAGGTTCTCTGGTTCCTTCTTAGTTCCAGTTCTTAGGTTCTCCGGTTCCTTCTCGATCATAGCTTGCCTACCGCTACCAGGGCACCACGGTCATGGAGAAGGGTGCCGCTTGGAATCTAAAGCGGGTCTTCAGTCTTGCGGAGGCGTAGATGTCGGAAAAGTTGTCGCAGCAGGGGCGCTGGTACATGGTATACACTCGCGGATTGCCCAGCTCCGGCTTGCTGCGGATGGGGCCCCAGCTGTGCGGTTTTCGGATGACTGCCGGTCGCCCACTTGCACGCGCATGTTGTTGAGGCAGTGCAGCGTAGCAAGGGCGTAGGCGGCGCTGAGTTTGTCCATATGCAAGTAGGCTTCATGTACTGCATACCGTACATGCAGTAGGTGCACACCAGTGGGGGAGGGAGTCGGCGCACTATGGGGTGGAGCCGCAGCGCGTTGGGGAAGCGACCTCTGGGATTCTCCATGAACCAGTGCTTTGGCTCTAGATAGTCGATGATCTGCAATGTTCGCCGCACGATCTTGTCAGCCTGAGGAAGATCAGGAGATCCTCCAGTGGTGCGAGCTTGGCAATACTGCCTACAGGGAGGGCTGGCCCAAATGAGATCGAAGAATCCTGGCGGGTATTCCTCGTGGTTCCACTCTAAGATGATTTGTACATGAGTGGGATGCCAGGTGGGCTCGGAGTCGAGGGTCACTACTGAAGCAGTGGGAAAGCAATTTAGAAACTCTCTTTCCACCGAGCCAGTACCGCTGAAAAGTACAAGGATTCTGGGCACACGGGTTGTCTCTGTCTGGATCGCCATCAACTCTGTCACCAGTGCTAATGACCCATCTTCTGCGAGTTCTTGGTGTTCCCACGGCAGAAGGGTGGCATGTTCCATCTGCTCGAGCTGGTCCAGTTCATCGCAGGGGTTGGTGATGAGGTGTGCAAGCGTCACTCCGGCTTGGGCGGAGTGACGGCCACGCTGCTCACGCCGTCGTGTGGCTTCATCGCGAACTTGTGCTTCCATGCGCAGTCTCGCTTGCTCGAAATCACGAAGTTGTTGGAGTGGGCCTCCGCGTGACAGCGTTCGAGTTTGTCACGGGTCCTCCATTGGTCGTGGGCCTTGGAGTAGCCGGTCCAGCGAACTTTCCACTCTTCTACCTCCTTTCCTCGTACAGATCGTACTCGGCGTGCGAGGATGCGTTCGACATGCGCCTCCTTCTGACCGTCTACCACTACCTCTTCAGGCACCGCCAGGTGGTCGCGTGCGGCGAAGGCGTCCTGGCCGCTGGTGTATATATCTAACTGGAGTGGTAAAACCTTGAGTTAAGGGGTTTCGGAATCAGAACTTTTTGGTGTTGTGTTTTGTTTTTTAGATGGCAGAAGAATCAGACATTCCAGCTATCAATGCAGATCCGTCAACATGGTTCTTTGACATCTTAGGTTCCTACGATGCCTACAATCGATTCAAGATACCCAAGTGGCTCACTGGTTATGATAATACCCAGACCAGATTCGACCAAATAGGGTACTTCGATAATATCAGTCGCATGAGGCCCGACATGAGCAAATATAGAGATCCTGAGAATGAACCACAGGAACCAGATGAGGAGTATACAGAGGAACATGCTCCAACAGTTTTCACAGACCCTGATGATGATCCAATACCAGCACCAGCTCCATCCACTTTAATTCCAAAGGTGAAAATGACACCACCTAAGGAATTTAAGGCAGGACAGGATGCAGAGTGATACGGCGAGATAAACAGGCCGTGAATATATTATCAATATACAAGTTAACACTGCGAAGTTGGACAGCAACGCAAGTGAAAGTAATAGCGGGTGATGAGTGCAGTCTCTGAGTGAAGATCTGCTTGAAGCCCAACGCTTCCTCATCTTATACCATACGGCTCCTATCATCATAGATAGTACCGCCATTGGGTTGTGAACCCGAGACGTAGGTTGAACGACCAGTATTGTGATAACGAATAGTTCGTTCATACTGTGCATGCGTGTTCCGCTCATGCTTAAAGCCAAGATGGTTCTTGTTTGTACTTCAAGATGTATCTTGCTTTGCCATCTTCGAGTTCGACATACGAACTCTCGATGACAGGGTCATTCAAGTCTTTCCTTGAATAATGACAGATGATGTGACTTATCATCTAGCGACATGTACAGTCATAGTCGACCGTGACGACTGTCATGATAATATATGACACGACTCGACATGACATGACATGACATGGTATGACATGTCTGACAGGTATGACACGTATGACATGTATTACACATATGTCATCGGTCATGATCCTGTATGGTATGACATGTCTGACGGGTATGACACGTATGACACATATGTCATCGGTCATGACCCTGACAGATCTCCCCTCTTAAGAGAGTTGTGACCTCACAACGGGCATACCTTAGTATATGTCTATGATGTCTTTGTTGTTGTCGCTTCTTGCTGGTACCAGTCTTCTTACACCGATTTGAGGCGTCCCTCATGGTGTTTTTAGGTTATTGGGGGGAACCGAGTCCACTTTAGTCCCTCACCTTACAGTTCTTAGGATGTAGCCCCCTTTGAAGTTCGTATCGTATTTCAGAGTGACGTTTCAAGGTTCAATGAATTGCGTTTCGTGATGCAGATTGACGCTGGATTACTGATTGATCCACACGTATCGTGCGTCAGAGTGACGATTCAAAGCATCCGAAGTCTACGTTACGGATTATTTGCGCTAGCCGTCGTCGCTTTGCGAACGATGATCCCACGATTTAACGATTTATAATCGCACGATTCTCGGCCTGATATAGTGCACCCAACCCTTCCTCCCCTCCTTAAACTACTTTGGAGGATCATAGGTGGCAATCGGGGAGCCCGTGTTTGTTTTCCGAGTTATTTCACCGGGGGCTTGTTTTATTGCACCAAGAATGACCGAAGGGATGACTTGCCATCTTTAGCCATACGGCGTAGAGGCTGTTTTCCAACGGTAGGACCATAAGACACTGGAGGCTGAATTGCCATAACTGCTCGGATTCTGTCTTCGATGATGGACAAGCCTGCTTCAGAGATGTGATGTCCGATGAAGTCTATAGATCTGACGAACAACTCCACCTTGGAAGGCCTGATGAAGAACTGGTGTTCTCTGCAACGCTGGAGAAGCTGTCGGACATGACTCACGTGGCTGTCAAAATCCGGACTGTATACGATGGTATCGTCCATGAAAATGACAAGGAACCGATCGATGAAGTCGAAGAATGCCCGATTTCCTACACGTAGAGCTGTTGCAGGAGCATTGGTCAATCCGAAAGGCATGACTGTCCACTCATAGGAACCGTATCTAGTGCGAATAGCTGTTTTGTGAATGTCATCTGGATGTATAGGGATCTGATGGAAAAACTGATTGAAGTCAAATCTGCTAAACCATCGTGCGCCTTTCAGCTGTTCAAGAAGGGTGTCGTGAGGTGGCAATGGATACGTGTCCTTAATTGTGATGTTATTAACCTCTTAGCCGGTAGCCGTTACGATATCGTAACAAACCACCCGCGGTCCTTTTGGTTTCGCATGCACGTGTGCTCACCAAAAAGGGTTAGACGAACTCTAGACATGATACAACCTAGGGTATGTGTGCATAGTGAGCATGCATGCATCACTCCATGGCAGATTTGTATGGGATACACATACACTCTTATCATATTCATAACAATTTGAACCGACAATAATTGATACGGCTATGCAGACAAGCGCCGTGAATATATTATCAATATACAAAATAAACACTGCAAAGTTGAACAGCGATGCAAGTGTACGGATGAGCGGGTTTGTGAGTGCAGTCTCTGTAAGAAGATCTGCTGAAGCACAACGCTTCCTCACTTTTGTACCTAACGTCTCCCATCATCTTAGATGGTACCGCCATTGGGTTGTGAACCCGAGACGTAGGTTGAACGACCAGCATGGTAATAACGACTAGTTCGTTCATGCTGCGCATGCGAGTTCCGCGCATGCTGAAAGCCAAGATGGTTCTTGTTTGTTTTCAAGATGTATCTTTGCTTTGCCATCTTCGAGTTCGACATCCGAACTCTCGATGACAGGGATGCCTGATGATATGACATTATCATCTGGCGACATGTACAGTCATCGTCGACCGTACTGACGACTGTCATAATAATATATGACGCGACTCGACATGTACAGTCATGGTCGACCATACTGTCGACTGTCATAATAATATATGACGCGACCGACTGTCATAATAATATATGACGCGACCGACTGTCATAATAATATATGACGCGACCGACTGTCATAATGTATGACATGACATGGTATGACATGTCTGACAGGTATGACACGTATGACATGTATGTTATCGGTCATGACCCTGACAGATCTCCCCTCTTAAAAGAGTTGTGACCTCACAACGGGCATACCTTTGTATATGTCTATGATGTCTTCTTTGTTGTTGTTGCTTCTTGCTGGTACCAGTCTTCTTACATTGATTTGAGGCGTCCCTCATGGTGTTTTTAGGTTATTGGGGGGAACTGAGTCCACTTTAGTCCCTCACCTTAGGCATTTAGCCCTACAGTTCTTAGGATGTAGCCCACCTTTCCGGAAATCGTATCGTATTTCAGAGTGACGTTCCAAGGTTCAATGAAGAGCGTTTTCGTGATACAGATTGACGCTGGATTACTGATTGATCCACACGTTATCATGTATGTACTAGACGATTCAAAGCATCCGAAGTCTACGTTACGGATTATTTGCGCTAGCCGTCGTCGCTTTGCGCGATCGATGATCCCACGATTTAACAATTTATAATCGAACGATTCTCGGCCTGATATAGTGCACCCAACCCTTCCTCCCCTCCTGAAGCTACTATGGAGGTTCACTAGTAGCGATGGGAGCCCGATTTTTGGGGCTTGTTTTAATGCAAACGGAGAAGGCCCTGCTTACGAGATATCGGAGGGTCTTTATAAGTCCACTTTAAATCCTCACCCGTCAGCCAAACTCCTTTTATGGTCCAGTACGCACGCTTTGACGAACATCTGTCGCGATGAGTGAGAATGGATTCGCCACGTACTAATGTGAAATTCGTTTTAGTTATGTGTGTCAAGCATAACTCAGGATCACAACTCCGTCCACCTCAGTTATCCGGTAGCGCGGATTTACTGGCCACAGAATCCGATGACAAACCACGGTCTTGGCAAAGGTAGCATTTAGCAGTTTTTATTTATCCACAGATATGATATCTCGCATGTGTGCGTATCTGTGCAAGGGGATGATTTTGAACAAGGCTCACTACACCTTTAGCAAGGAAGGATCAATTCCCGCTTCAATGCAACATAATGATAAACATTAAGAGCAAGGTTATATAGATGATCGACATGTATTAGTATATATTACAAGAAGTAAGGGCATAAGGCTTAATATAATGTTTAGCCTTCATAGGCAGCTATAATGTCTGCTGCATTGGTCAGCTCTGTGGCTTTGACCCAGGTGTCATGCTCAGGACCGTAGCCTGCATATCGTACTAAATAGTATTTGACACCTCTAGTGAACTTATCCGAGAGTATATGTGATATCTCAAACAGCGGTTGCCCTTCTTCGGTGATCATCTGTGGCAGAGGCAAAGGTGCTTGGATCGAGTCGTTGTACAACTCTAATCTGGAAACAGGCTGTACCGGATGAATACGGATATCAAGATCTCCGAAATCTAACTCGTATGCACGTCCATGGCTAAGCACTTTAGAAATGGTGAACGGCCCAATATATGGCTGCTTAAAGTCAAACCAGTCCATTGAATAAACTCGGTCCGTAAAAGAACTTTTTGCCCAACTGCATACTGCCGAGGCATGTGAGTCTTATTGAATCTGGCTTGGCTAATTTCTGCTGCTCGGGAAATGTTGTCTACCGCGTTGGCATGAACAGCCGAGTACTGGTCAAATGATCTCGAATAGCTCTTTGTATTGGAACAGGACCTTCTGGCGGAATAGTGATTACCAGGTCATGAGGCGAAAGTGGTTGCGCCATCGAGTCGAGATAAAATGGTGAATAACCAGTTGATGCAGAAACTGTGTTGTTAATTGCAAACTCCACCAGAGGCAACTTGTCCTCCCACGAATTGGCTGAAGTATCATTGCAACAACACCTGAGGATGAAAAAATACTACTTAATCAGTTTATAAACCAGAGGATGGTGAAATCAAATCATGAATCAACAATCTGAAATTTACCTGAGGATGTCCTCAATGAAGGCATGGCTCCTCTCATTGGCAGCATTCGACCGTGGATGGTGTGACGATGTCATGGACAATCTCGTACCAGTAGATTTCCACAGTGTCTGCCAGAATGTAGAGGTGAATCTGTGTCAGGGTTATGACCGATGACATATGTGTCATATATGTCATACGTGTCATACCTGTCATACCATGTCATGTCATGTCATATATTATTATGACAGTCGACAGTATGGTCGATCATGACTGTACAGGTCGAGTCGCGTCATACATTTATGACAGTCGTCAGTACGGTCGACGATGACTGTACATGTCGCCGGATGATTATGTCATATCATCAGGCATCCCTGTCATCGAGAGTTCGTATGATTGAACTCGAAGATGGCAAAGCAAAGATACATCTTGGAAACAAACCAAGAACCATCTTTAGCTTTCAGCATGAGCAGAACTCGCATGTGCAACATGAACGAACTAGTCGTTACTACCATGCTGGTCGTTCAACCTACGTCTCGGGTTCACAACCCAATGGCGGTACCATCTAAGATGATGGGTGACGTAGGTATAAAAGTGAGGAAGCGTTGTGCTTCAGCAGATCCTCTTACAGAGACTGCACTCACAAACCCGCTCATCCGATCACCTGCATTGCTGTCCAACTTTGCAGTGTTTCATTGTATATTGATAATATATTCACGGCGCTTGTATCTACAGCCGTATCAGTGGTATTCTAAAAGTCATCAAGGCACGATACTCGAGAACCCAAGTGGGTGCAGTGATAGACATAGCATATTTAATATTGTTCGCAGGTTGCAGGAGGCGCACATACGATAGCGCTCGCATAAAATTGAATATCTGCAGCCCGAATAATATACGTTCGCATACATACCGTCGAATATCTGCACATACACGACAGCTTTCGCTTCATACATCGTCAGCGATCAGCGGAGTTGTGCAATAAAATTATCGGCGCGACATAAATCGCATTCAGCATAATTATACTGAGACGAGGTGTGCACACAACATATGTATGCTGTCAAAAATCGCAGGGTATGGTACGATGTGCGAGAATTAAGTGCGCATATGAAAAATGAGCGTCAGCGCACATAATCTCACCAACTGCGACAAAGATGCACATAATCTCATCATCAGCGGCAGCGACATTCGCAATTGTACCGCGCGACCCGTACAGTATACATAAAGATGTGCGATGATCATACTTCGTACCGTGCGACGCAGATGTGCGATGATCATATTTTGTACAGTGCGACGCATGCATCAGTATGCAGATTGGCTGCGACATACACAATTCGTATCACGCGCATACATAGTGTGTAAAATCTCGATGTTCGTACAATATCGCACCAAGTGGGCGCATACAGCGACAGATCGACGCATGATAAAATGAGGCCCAACAATACACACACATGCTGCGCAGAGATAGTGTGTGCGACACCATCATCATTATACCTTTCATGATTTCATAAAATGTGAGGAATGCTCGATTTTAGCACGTACAGTTTTAATGTGTCTACATGCAGTGAGAAGCACACATGTGTACGCGCGATGAAATCATATGCAGAACGATGGTATATATGCAGGAATGCTAAGAGCACATGATCGCTATGCTGTGGATACATACTGCTGTGAATGCCTTATTATCATACTGCAGCAGATTCCAATGTTCTGATGACCACACAAATACTTTTGATCATCAGCATTATACTTATCAGCAGCACAATGATCTGTGCACAATATGTGTGCGCAGATCAGCACACACACACATACACTCATTTCACTTACAGCAATCATTAATACACAGTGCATATACTTCTATATCATGCACACATCTTATGCTGAATGATTGCAATGTTGTAAATGTTACATACTTTATTATACTGTACAGCTTGATCACGATAACAGCTGTAGTACATAGAGCATAAGCATATTGCAGTGAATGCTAGTCTATATTCGAATCCATGTTGCAAAGGGTGCCTGACAGTAATCTAAACACCATAATTAGTTTGTCGTGCCTTGGTGGAGCCGAGATGCTCTCCAGGTAACATGTACATTCTATGGTGGATTACTTGAAGGAATGCTCACCTGAGCTTCATGTAAAATCTATCAGCAACTCATTGCGTAATGAGATTATCATGGAAATACAACAATCCCTAAACTATATATATCATGTTAGATGTAATCAGTACGTGGTATGCTGACAATCTGCATGATAGGTTGTTAGGATATTGTGATATCCATAAAGATCTTGCAAAGTGTGTGTAAGTAAACACACACACACACACTAGTACTAATCAGCAGTACTATACACTGCACAAACACTAGCATTCATTATACATGTTGACAATACACTGACTCCAAGTGTAATGATCAAGTATTGTATCAATACATAATACATAGATACCATTTTCCAAACACATGTGCGTGGAAAATGTCAGTGATTGCGATAGATAAGGGAGCAGGATAAGACAAGATGCTGTAGGGCTGGATGGAGTTATCTCCAGACCCGAAGGCAAGATACTGCACCCATTAAACAGCTGGTAACTGTTGGGTGCAGTCCACTCGTCATTCCACACACTATCGCTGGAGCAACATCAATATCTACATTGCATTCTGACAGTTGATACAGATGATCACTTCACATGCATGTACCAACTCAGATCAGCAACCATACATGAATTGACAAAAGGTGGTTGTGGACCACACACACAAACATGTGTTGTGTAAAAACTGCTCAGATTATATCTAGCAGTGTCCAGATGTATTTGAACATAGAGATATCACTTGATATACTCGTTGTATACATCCAAATATATCTTAGGATCTGACACAACTGTGAATTCATTTACAGTTGATATATCTTAAATATCACCAGAGAGTACATTTGCCTCCATGGGTTTCAATCGGTAAAACCCAGAAATGTGATCAACCTCAGATGTTGATATGCAGAATAATTCACTTTTATGCCATGAAATTTGTCATGTGCAAAGGTGAAGTGATTTGCAGTGCTTCTGTACTTTGCAGTCCACACACACACAGAGATATGTATATATATACATATATATACATATAGCCAAAAAAGGCCAAAATGGGTAAAATCCGTTTGCGATAGATTTGAAAATTGAAAATCGGACCCTATTTTATTTGATAATATGATTTTATACCTATTGAGGTATGAGAAAATCATAATGACAATAGTCATATCTCGTGTAACACCCTAGATATTAGGTGTGTAATATATAGGGGTGAACATATTGGCTGTAACGAAAAATCAGTCAAAATACAATACGTGTAATCTTTTGCAAATTCGGGATTGATTTTTTTTGCTATAATGGATATTTATCTATCAAATAACAATCCCTGAAAGACATAACACGTGTAACACCCTAATATTTAAATGTGTGTGTCAGGGGTGTAACGTACCCTCTGAAAATCACTTAACATTCACTTAGGTATTGAATGCAGTTTTGCTTTAAAATCTTTGCAAAAACGTTATACTGCTTATTTTTTACCTGTATTAGGGTTACTGACATCAAGTAACACCCTAAACACTGTATTGAGTAACAGGGTCACTGTAACTATATATGCTCTAAAATGCCAGTTTTATTTCGTAAAACTTCGTTTTTTGGTATTATTATATCATGCTAAATCATCATAGACATGATAATACTATGGGCAACAACCCTAAAACTGTAGGGCAACAACCCAAAAACTGCAGGGCTACAACCCAAGAACTGTAGGGCTGCAACCCTAAAACTGTAACAGCTGATTCCTATAAGGAATGCATGCTATTTTGAGGTATTGGCAATTGACAACTGCCACTATATCACACACTTCCTTGAGGGGGGAAGAAGGTGGATATATGTACATGCATAACCTCATCATAATATACAGATATACCATATATAACATATAAATCACACACACTCAGTTAGACAATTAGCTGAAGGTATTTTTTGTGTTGTGTTTTGTTTTTAGATGGTTACTATCGAAGAGGAAGAGCATGAGGTTCCTGATATCAACCCAGATCATTCGACTTGGTTTTTCGACATAGTTGGTTCATACGATGCATACAGTCGGTTTAAAATCCCGAAGTGGATCGCTGGTTATGCCGATACACTAACCAGATATGACCACATAGGCTATTATGACAATGTCGGTCGCATGAAACCAGATATGAGCCGGTACAAGGATCCTGCCAATGAGCCTCAGGCACCAGAAGCAGAGTATACAGCAGACAGTCCTCCGATGGTCTTTGTAGATCCAGATGCAGATTCAGTACCAGCACCAGCTCCACCAGCTCCACCCAGTTTGGTCCCCAAGGTGAAAATGACACCACCTAGGGAATTCAAAACAGGACAGGACGCAGAGGTCTGGTTGGATACAGTGGACAGATATTTTCAGTTCACTTATCCAGGTGTCAATGATAAGGATTTGATCACAGTGTTTCTTACTCTCATACAGAATAACGACAGACACTATTTCCAGGTCTTGGCACAACAACCATATGCCACTTATGAGATGGTCAGACAGACGTTCCTCAGACAATTTGGTAATCCTCATAAGAGATCAGTAGCCAAGAAACACCTAATGGCACTGACTCAAGGAACCCAAACCTTTGCTGATTATTTGCGCACATTTACATCACTGGCTTCTTTAGCAGCAGTTGATTTAAATGATGTGCTAATAAAGGACAGATTCGTCACCAGTATGGATTCTGATTTCCGCAGACAGTTCCAGCTCAGATACCTGACAGAAGAGCAGAGGAACAATATGTCGTGGCAAGAAACCACACAGATATTGCTTGATTTGAACTACGTCATTCACTCAAAGCAATCAGAAACCCTTCACTATCGGGGTCAGAAGGAGCAGTCATCTGGAGGTCCCGCCAAGAAGGATAAGGACAGAGGACGTGGCCAGAAGCCATATGACAGATCCAACAGAAATCGGAATTGGAATCAGAGTGGCAGCCAGAACTCCAATCAGAATCGGAATAAAGGAAAAGGTGGTAAAGGCAAGGGCAAAGGAAAAGGAAAAGGAAAATCACAGAATGATAAGACCTGCAATCGTTGTGGTCGTGTTGGTCACATCGAGAAGGATTGTTTTGCCACCGGGACCAATGATGGAAAGGAGATCAAGGGTAAGCCACCAGCTCAGAATCCTTTTCAGAATCAGAGACAGCCACAGAAGAATCAGGGTGCTAAGGATGGGTCTGGCAAACTCATCAATACGATCAACACTTTGGTCAAGGAACTGAAAAATCAGCATAGCATCAATGCAGCAGTTGCAACTCCAGATCCAGTTCCATCAGCTCCAGCTCCTCAGGGAAACTCTCAGGGTACTGCGCAGGTACCGGTGTTGAGAGCACCCCGAGGGTAGATCAGCCTAAAGATGCCACTGAAGCAAGTGGCCGGATTGAGAGTATCTCAGAAGAAGTCCTTTCCAGTCTGACATTGCAGTTTCAGCAGATGGACAATCCCACAGAACACATCGCACAGATGCAGTCTCAAACAGCACAGCTGAAATCACAGAAGAAGCTGTTGTTGTATAAAGGGAAAGTTTATGGACAGAGTACTCACATTTTGGTAGATCCAGGAGCCACATCGTCTTTCATCGACAGACAGTTCGCTGCTCATCTTGGTATACCTCCCACAGATTCTTCATCATTTTCAGTGGGATTGGCTGGAGGAAGCCAACTACCTTGCACATCCTATCTTCCCAATGCTACATTCACGCTGGGCAAGTATAAGGATTCAGTAGATCTCTACATCATTGACATGAAACCATTCACTGTCATTCTGGGTCAAGATTGGTTGGAGAGGAGGAATCCACATATTGACTTTCAGACCAAAATCTGACGATCACTAGGAAGCATTCATCAGGCTCCAGTATTCGCACAGTATTGTCCAGAGTTGAGCAGACTCCAGACTCAGATGGCCTTCCTGAAATGGAATTGGTCAGTGCCACCACTATGAGGAAACATCTCCGTCGCATTCGATCCAATGGTTCGGCTGAAGAAGCCGTAGCATATCTCTTTTTCCTCTCCGAGGTCGATGGTGAATTGGTCTTTGCAGCATCAGACTCAGACACCACAATGGAAGACCCCGAGGTCACAGCAGCACGTGATCAAGTGAGAGGAGACTTTTCAGACGTTTTCCAGGAGGATCTTCCGGCTGGTCATAGGCCAGAGCGGTTTGAAGGTGGATATCATAGAATCGACATCGAACCTGGACATAAGCCTCCTTCACAGCCAGTACGCACCATTCCAGCACCCATGATGGAGGAACTCAAACGACAAATCATCAAATATGTCGAGTTGGGTATCCTTCGTCCATCATCATCGCCATATGGATGCCCAATCATTTTCGCTCCTAAGCCAGGGGGAAAGTGGAGGATGTGTTGTGATTATCGTGCCCTGAATAACATCACCATCAAGGACACGTATCCACTACCACCACATGACACCCTACTAGAGCAGCTGAAGGGATCAAGATGGTTCAGTAGATTTGATTTCAACCAGTTCTTTCACCAAATTCCCATTCATCCGGATGATACAGTAATCACTCACCTTTAAGGAACCTCGACGTTAAGGAACCAGCCAGCCTTTGGG
>LGRX02001064.1:0-26271 GCA_001247695.2 Cymbomonas tetramitiformis | reverse complement strand
GCCACCGTCCAGGAGAGCTACGGCGTGAGAGACTTCAGCGAGAGGGGGGAGCTGCACGCAGGGACCATGGAGACCAAGGCGTACGAGCTATTGAAGAAGAAGATGCTCAGTGGTCTTACAGAGGAACAGCTCACTGCCATGGCGCAGGTCCAGCCAGTATGCAAGCTCCTGAACGAGTCTCTGGCACAAGGGATGGCGCTGATGGCCTCTGGAGGCTTGCTTATGTTGTACAAAGCGCTTCTCCTGGACACGGGGGCCAACTGCAACATTATCCCAATCAGGACAGCCAACAGGCTGGGCTTGACCATCTTTGATGCAGAGACAGGGGCCAGGGTGGCGAGATGTGATGGCAGCCCTGCGGAATTCACGAAGTACTGCTACGTGGATGTGGTTCTCGCTGCGGGCACGCCGTACATGACTCTGCATCGGCTCCACGCCTTTGTCACCTACACCAATGACACGACGTGGGATTTCTTGGTGGGCACTGGACCCCTGAAGAACGCCCTCAAGTTGACCATCGACCTCTACAGAGGCATTGCTACTTCTGAGGCCGCGGTGTCACTGGGTATGAAGGAGACGGTCACGTTGCCATTGATCGAGTTGACGCCGCCCGTCGATGCAAGGAGCAAGCGGAATGAAGACCCGAGAGTGTGCCTGGCGACCGAGATCTTCGACGTTGAGGCCGCGACAGCGCGCACTCTTGCCCCCGTTTTTGATGATTGCGAGCTACCACCACGTGAAGCAGTGTCCCTGGACACGAGGGGAGAGGACCGTCTGGCCCTCGCAGGGGAAAGGTGTTCGCCTGCACCTTGTGCATTCTCGCGAAACCACCCCGAGCTGATGGAGAGCCTGGCATCATGGCTAGAGGAGATGAGGCTGAGAAGGTTCAACTCGGATGAGAGGGAGAGGCTCGAGGCGCGCTGCCAGTCCATGGTGGAGGCAGGCTTCTTGAAACCCAGCTCAATGATGCAAGTCGAGCTCACTGGGCGGGTCAGCTTACACGCCGAGAACGCAACGTACGAACCTCCTCCGCCTGGTACGTCCTTGACAGACCAGATGCTGGGCATGCTACAAGCATCATCACGCAGCCAGCGGGAAGCCAATGTGGCGACCAGGGGTGAGTGGTCCAGTGCTGAAGAGCCAGATGCGAGGGAGTCCCGCACTCAAGCCAGCCTGACCTCAACTCAGTCAGACCCTCGCTATCCAGACCTCACGCTGAGGCAGGAGGCCGAGAGCGAAGCTGCCTTCAGGCTGGCCAGCGTACAGCCATGGGAGGGCATGGCAGTGAACCCGTGGGACCACCAAGACAAGGAGAGCAGCTGGACTCAGCAGCGCCTGTACATCGACCGCACGGGCTATGCTCGTCTGTGCACACTCTGCGAAGAGGGCGATGGAGGTGGTGTGGACGCAGGATTTGTGCGGGTCAAGTTCCCGCGATGTGGAGAATACAAGACCATCCTGGAGACGGAGCTACTGTGGCCCGACTTTACGTTGGTGGACCAGAAGGTTGACAAGGAGACGAAGATACCCTCAGAAACCTGGACCACGAGGCCGAGCGGCAAGAAGGACAACGACCAGGTCCCACTCCCTGACTGTGGTGCCCATCGGGAGGCAGGAAGGTACACGATGGCGAGTGTTCAGGAGGTCCTCAACACCCATCAGACGTACCCAGGAGTCGTGACGGGCAAGCTCATGTGGGACAAGGTGGCGCGCCAGTTCTGCGTACTCAGCGAGCACACTCGCGCCCAATGGGATCTCATGGAGCGCATGGTACGTCACACCATGGAAGGCGTCACCATCATGAACCCCATGGGCAAGATGACTGGCGAGTTCCAGCTGCCTTTTTACTATGAGAAGGACCAGCGCTGGCAGTACCAGCACCTAAAGTATGTACAGCGAGTGGACATCGTTGACCTTCGAGCTCGTCTGAAGGTGAGGTACGACGTGGAGGTGACTGGTGTGGAGGGCGTGGATGTGAAAGTGATCCCGCAGCTCACGCTGTCAGACGCAGCGGACAAGGTGGGGAAGTTCTACCCGGTGACAGATGGGGAAGGAGGCAGTGGCGAGGTGTTTAGCACGAACGCTGCCGCCGTGGAGTACCTGCATCTGGGGGACAACCCGAGAGTGATGCTCGGAGCATGCAAGACAGAGGAGCAAGCACAGGACGCGCTGGACACTTATGGGGCCAGAAGAAACCCTCCAGTGCGCACATCCAAGACTCTCAGGACGTCGAGGACGGTCAGGGGGGATGAGGCAGGGCCATCTGGCTCCGCACCGCCACCATCTTCAGCACCGCTTCGTTTACGGCATCAAACCTGGCCCAACGGCGTCTTCGACCCTGCCATGTTGGATTACCACGCTGCAGTGTTCCAGGGCACCTACGAGCCGGAGTCGCCCACTCGCAGCGAGGACACAGCTGGAGAAGCCAACTGGCTGGATCTGGGAGAGATCTCGGAGTTCATGGCGCTGCATGGACAGACGGTCTTCCTCATCCAGTACCGTTGCTTCATGGGCAAGATCGAGTTCCAGCTCGGGAAGCCCTTCGCACAGCGAGGAAAGGGGGTGCACACGCAGCAACTCAGCAACCAGACCCTGCACCGGTACGCTTCCTCCGCAGGAGTGGGACGAAGGGAAGAGTTTCTGCCTCTGGGTGGGCAGTCGAAAGGCTGCACGGGAGGACTCCTCGGCACCTTGCAGAAACATATGGAGCATCTGGTTGATCGCACTCAGCTCTTGGGGATCGCCAGAGACCATTTGAGCGATGGCCCACGGCAGGGCACCCTACGGGTTTTCAAGACCCGTGCCAACGCCCGGTCCAAGGCCGTGTATTACCTCTTTGAGGACAATCGCTACTACAGTGAGCGGGGACCCAGCAGCATGGCGTTCACCTTGGAGTACCTCTCCTCAGATACGCGCAAGTTCGACTGCTGCAGCTGGGAGACCTGGAACAGGGTGGCGGTGATGCACCGAGAACCATTGTCTGCGTTCACATCCTCGGTGGGCCCGGCGTTGCTAGCTGAGGCACGTCGGGCAGAGGTGCAGGAGCGTCTTCGAAACGACTTCATGAGGTGCCTGGACCCAATCGAGGGAGGGGATGCAGGAAGTGAGGAGGGAGACGGCAGCATCTCAGGATACTCTTCCGACCTCGCGGCTGTTGAGGGTGTGAGCACTCACACGGGTCGCACCAGAACACCGTCGCCGCTGACAGAGGATGAAGACAGCGTGGAGGTCATCAGTGAAAGACTGGTTGGGCTGTCTGCCAGATTGGCGCACGGGGAAGCCGAGCTCGCGGCAAACCACCTCACCATGGCGGCTCTCTCGGAATCGATACAGGCGCGTCAGGCGATCATCAGAGAATATGAAGAGCGACCTCGTACTGCCCGCGCAACTGCGAGGATTGGAGCGGGAATGAGCACGCTTGGGCCAGACTGCCCGGGGCTTGATGGTCGTGGTGGCACGCAAGCCACGACCACGCCGACACCCTACTCTGGCCGAGTTCTCGGCGGGATATCAACCATGGGCTTGGAGTGCAACATGGCACAGAGACCTGAGCACCATTCAATCAACGACATTCTGGGATCCCCGGCACATTCCATCTGCACGCAGCAGACTGAAGCCGTGCCTCCAGCTGCACAAGAGCAGGACTTCTCCGTTTCATACGTGCCATCGACCCCGAGCTCTACAGCACCCAGCAGCCCGGAGCGTTCCAGTGGCTTCGTTGCGCAGGTCGGCACTCGACCTTCAGGCCATCCTACAGCGCGCCCGCAGAGTCCAACTGAGAGTGCCGCACAGCAGCGTTCACCACGGGTTGGTCAGCGCAGGAGGAGATCTCCGAGCCCCAGGGAAGGCGCTCATCGTCAGGACACGGCTCGCGGTCGGCATGCCGGCATGGGCGCGTCGCGTGCTCCTCAGAGACGCCAAAGTTATGATGAGATCTGGGAGGAAAGGAGAAGGGAGAGCGCCCTGGGGCCTTTTCAAGGGGGCACCGGGCAGGCTGCAGCCCGGCACGCCCGTCACTGAGAAGCAGCCCCGGCGAAAAGCCGGGCACGCAGCCCGCCAATGATAGGCGGGCGAAGCGCACTCAGGTGTGCTTCCTGCTCGTGGGGGTGTTCGTGCGCTTGCGTTGGCCGCAGCTGCCTCATTTTGCAGTGATGGCAGTATGGATGGCTATGGAGGTATTCAGGTTTCTTGGTGAGGTCGTCGCCTGCTGGGCATTCCACGCTGAGGCGCCCCGCAGAGCCATGGCACGCGCGTTGTGGGCCGTGCGCGCAACGCCACTCGAGCCATGGGCACATCAACAGGCGCCTCTGCGAGTGCTGTTGGCGCTGGCCAGGCACCTACTGCTGTTGGCCAAGGGCGCTCTTGAGGTAGCTGGGCTCCATCACGCTCGGCGTGGGCTGTGGTACGTGCCGTTGATACGGTTCTGCCTCGTCATGCTCGCCATGCACTTCACACACATGGTTGGCACTCTGGGGTGCGTCTTGACGGTTGGCGCCCACATTGTCCACCATGGGTTGCCATGCTCCGGCTCAGTTCAAGATGGTGGCACATTCGCCGCGCTGGAGACTCAGGTGGGTCGCGCGCTGGCGGTCGCCCAGCGGATCTTGGCCGCCGGGCCGGCTACGCTGGCCGCTGTTCCGCGGCGCATGCAGAAGCCGCGCTTTGCCGCTCGACTGCAGCGCCTGCAGTTCACTGCCGCTTGCTACCGAGTGGCGCACTGTGTCTATGTGATATCAGTCTTGGCGCTGGTGGTCTACGTGTCTGCAGGAGGAGGCCTGGGCCGTATGCAAGGGGGGTGGAAGATGTTGACTTGCATACTGACCCTTCACCCTCCAGTTAAACCAGTGGGTACCGGCAGAATTTTAAAACTTTTGCTGCTGCTAGCGGTGGCTGCTTGGGTGGCCGTCGTGGCCCCTGGGGAGCCTCAGGGCGCGCTGACGATGGACACGTGCTCGAGCTCGCCGATCAGATCTACCAGGACCGCCTGGGAAGACCAGAGGTCTTCGCGCCAATGGGACACCGGATGGGAGGCTATGGTGGCAGAACAGGACGAGGTGCTTCCGCACACGGTGCTGGACACGTTACAGCCAGGGGGCACAACCAGGGTCACCAAGGACGAGGCCGCGTGGCTGGACACCGAGCTCAATGCCACCTTTGGAGGACATCCCGAGTTCACCGAGGAGAATTGGGAGGAGATGCGCAACGTGGTAAGGAGGTGCAGCTACTGCTTCGCCAACAAGCCGCAGGACATCAAAGGCTACCATGGGGGCGCGACACATGCGACCTTCGCCATCCCTTTCAAGGACGAGACTAAGGTAGCTTACCAACGACCGAGGAAGTACAGCCCGGGAGAGCAGGAGATCATCGACCTGCACTGCAAGGAACTGCTGGAATATGGCTTCATCGAGCCGGCTTCGCAGCACTGCAGACACGCCAGCAACGTGGTGGTTGCAGGGAAGAAGGATCACGACACTGGACAGTGGACCTCGACGAGATTCTGCGTCGACCTCCGATCTACGAATCGGTTGTCGCTGAAGGATAATACGTTACCACACCGTCCAGAAGAGCTCTACCAGCGCGTGGCCAAGGCCAAGTTCAAGACTACCCTGGACGCGACCAAGGCGTTCCACCAGATTCCCATGACCACTGAGGAGGACAGGGACAAGACAGCGTTCTGGTGGGGCAACCAGCTTTATCGCTACACATCCATGCCGTTTGGAGCAGCTGGAGCAACCGCAGCCTTCATCAGGATCATGGACTACGAGCTACGTCATCTGCAACACTGCACGGTGGCGTACGTCGATGACGTGTGCATATACTCAGACACCGCTGAGCAGCACATCAAGGATGTGGAAGCCGTGCTTCGCACTTTGGGGGATGCAGGGATACGTCTGCATTCGGGCAAGTCAACCTTCGGGTCAGCCACGGTGGACTTCTTGGGCTACCGCATCGGCTATAACACCATTGGCGCGCAGGACATCAAGTGCAAGGCCATCCAAGAGCTGCCCAAGCCCGAGGACAAAACTGGAGTACGCTCCATCCTTGGACTCATGAACTACTACAAAGGTCTGGTGGGGGAACCCATGGGACCCAACTACTCAGAGATGGCACGACCATTGAACGACCTGCTCAGAAAGGAAGTGTTGGATGTCAAGGGAGCTTGGGGGAAGGATCAGGACCAGGCATTACAAGCATTGAAGGATGCCCTGTGTTCGGGGAGATGTTTGAAGCCCATTGATTACAGCAAGCCCATCTTCCTCTACACAGACTGGAGCAACCATGGCATTGGCGCAGTGCTGGGGCAGAAGGACGAGAATGGCGTAGAACACATCTGTGTGGTCATCAGCCGCTCGCTGTCGAAAACCGAGAGACAGTACGCGAGCTTCCAGGGTGAGATGCTGGCAGTGGTGTGGGCCATCCGCACATTACGACAGTACCTGCACGGGGTCCACTTCACGCTGATCACCGACCATTCGCCGCTCACAACACTCATGGAGAAGGGTGACCTACAAGGTCAACACCTACGCTGGGCCATCAGCCTCCAGGAGTTTGAGTTCACGGTCCAGTACCGACCAGGTCCGAAGAATGAGAACGCGGATGTGCCATCCAGGTATCCACTGCCCAGCACCGCAGACGAGACTGGTGCCCGTTTGGACCGTGAAGGGGACCGAGCCAGGGAAGCGGGGCGTGCCGAGAGGCCAACGCGCTGCTTCACAGACGCCATTTGCCGGGAAGTGACCAGGGAGCCACCACTTGGCCCCGAAGTAAGCCCAGAAGCTCAGGTGGCCAACTACTGCGAGAACATGGTCAGGGAGCAGCTGGGGACCAGTGCAGTCCATCGACTGTTTGATGTACACTACCAAGAAGAGCTGGAGTGTAACAAGGGGGTCATGTTTGACACTGACCACCCGGAAGTGGCCAGGTGCTCGGGCAGGTTGACTCGGGTCGCCTGGGATGCCCTCAGCCAGGTACGGCCGATCAGGGGTATGCATTCCGGAGGCTCACCAGCGATATACGGCGACGAGACCATGGAGGGTGGTAAGCTCAAAGTGCCGAAGAAGATCGACACGAGAGTGATTGACAAGAGCTTCTTCCGGGAAGCCAGAGAAGAGGGCGTGGTCTGCTATGAGCCGTGTGGGGGCCTGTGTGCTGGACTAGAGATGCTCTTGCGCTGCGGAGTTAAGGTTAACAAGTACCTCTACCAGGACATCTCGAAGTCCAGCCAGACGGTAGCCAGGGCCAGGTGCATGGCGCTCAGTCGCCGTCATCCTGACTTGTTCCGTGCCGAGGCAGCCCACTTGGAGCAACTGCCCAGCAACATCGAAGACACCAGCCTCATTGACCTTGTACATGCAGGGGCATTGAGTGGAGAGCAGTGGGTCATGGTGTGTGGATATCCATGCCAGGACCTGTCACCAGCTGGCAAGCTGGCTGGTCTGGAGGGCAGGCACAGCAGACTGTTCTACCAGGCAGTGCGAGTCCTCTCCACGCTGCAACAGCTGCAGCCTCAGAGACCGCCAGCATATGTGCTGGAAAACGTTTCTCCGCTGTCACACAAGGAGAACTCGAAGATCAGGAAGGAGGTGTTCCCCATCATCAACGGCGTGGTGGGCCAGCCGGTGTCCTTTGACGCGGCGCGCGCGGGATCATACGCGCATCGTCTACGAGCATATTGGAGCAATCTGTTCCAGAATCAGCAGTTCAATCTGGTGATGGAGCGGGTGGACAGACCACCAGACAGATACGTGCGCGATATTCTGCAGCGAGGCTGGAAGCCGCGCAGGGTCGTCACAGGAGACAGGAAGCCTCACTACACCGCCAACGTTGTAGGGGAGCCTATGAGAGTATTGCCAACCATCTTGGCGACACAAAACTCTCGTGCTTTTCGCGCGCCTCGCGCAGGCACAGTGGTGAGGAAGGGAGATGATGATGAAGTGGGGGAGACCAGAGAGGTTAACCTGGATGAGAAGGCAGTGGCCATGGGGTACAGCGCAGGTGAGCTGCGCGCGGCACATGGCATGAAAGACGAAGAATTGGCAGGAGTGCTTGGCCTTGCTATGGACCGAAGAGCAATGGAGCTATTGTATGCGATTGCCGAGGTCAGCACGACCAAACTGCCGATGAGTGAGGAGAGTGAGGAGAAGGAACATGGCACGCTAGTTGCCATCCCCATCGTGAAAGCCACCAAGGTGGCTGCCACCTCCGAGGGCACGGCTGAGCCGGTGCGAGCCCAACTAGCAGAGTGGATCACCAGTTCCAGCGGCTACACCCAGCAAGTCGCGCGACGCCTCAGCCATCAGGACTGGGAAGAGCGACTGCAACGCATGTGCAGCCAAGGACAGAAAGGTACACAGGGGCTAGGCACCGCCGACGCTGTTCCACGCCGCAGACAGTGGAAGATGGCCTCCATGAAGCTCGCGGGCTACGAGGCACGTCACCGGCAGGCCTTTTCAAGACCTGGAGGCAAGCCAGCAGAGACGAGCTCAGCCCCAGAGTGGGCACCAGTGACAAAGGAGAAAGAGATGAGGCTGCCTAAGCTGCCCGACACTACGAGAATGGTTGCCATGCTAGCCAGCGTAACCAACCAGGAGTCATTCCGAGAAAGATACCCCGATATACACGAGGACGAGCTATGCCTCGCGTGGATCAAGTCGGGAGGAAGAGTGGAGGTGCCCAAGGAGGAATATCACAGGGTAAGGAAGAGGGCAGCGCGTCACCGTTGGGACGAGCTCATGGGCGAGTTATACATGGTCACTGTCAGTGGCAAGGAGCTGCTGGTGCCCAAGCCCTGTGACAGGATTCAGTTGGTGCGTGAGTACCATGAGAGGACTGGCCATTGGGGCATCAGGCGGACATTGAACCTGTTGTGGCAACGCCATTACTGGGCAGGCATCAAACAGGATGTGCAAGCAGTGGTCACTCAGTGCCAGACTTGCCAGAGGGTGAAGACGCACTATGCACGGGAGGAGGCGAATCTCACGCCGCTGGAGATCAAGTCCTTCATGTATCGCTGGTCCCTGGATTTAGCGTGGCCCACGAAACGCATCACGAAGGCTGGGAACCAACGCGTCTTGGTCATGATTGAGCACTACACGCGATTCGTCGTGTGCGTTCCAATCCCCGACAAGGAGGCCGCCACCATCGCCAACGCATTTCGCTATCATGTCCTATCCGTGTTTGGGGCGCCTGCAGAATGTTTGGTGGATGGGGGCACAGAGTTTGAAGGTGAGTTCTCTGCTCTATGCAAGCAGTGTCTCATTGACCGAAGAGTGACTTCACCGAGTTCCCCAGAGAGCAATGGCTTAACTGAACGGGTGGTACGCACCCTCAAGTTTTGCTTCAAGAAGATGGCCCTCGACAAGGGCCTGGACTTCGAGTGGGATGAGATGCTCTGGTCACTCGTACTCAGCTACAACGCAGCTAGGCAGCAGTCCACTGGAGTGGCGCCATTCACCTTGCTGTTCGCTCAGGAAGCCACGGTGCCACCGGATCTTCGTGCTCGACCCGAGTTGGACTTTGGGAAGCAGGAGGAGAAGACACTGGCTGATGATCTGTTACAGCGAGCCGCCATCGTGAAGAGGCTCATGGTACATGCAGGGTGCAACCTGGAGATCGCTCAGCACCGCGACACTTTACGGTACGAGCACAGGAGGAGTGGCAGTTACGAGCCGAAGCCGCACCAGTTCAAGGCAGGCGATTTCGTATATATACGACAACAACCGCGCTCTGGCATGGAGGTGGCCACCAAGTCAGCCATCCTGAAGATAGTCAAGGTGCAAAGAGATGGAGTGGTAGTGTTGGAGGACAGCACGAAGCTGCGGGAGAAGAGCACAGTGCAAAGTATTGCGCCATGTCACTTACAAGTGAAAGACCAGTACGACTGCAGTGCAGCCATTCCCAGCAAGCATCTCGCGTGTGAGGTGTGTATGCGGACAGATGGGGAGGCAGCCATGTTGCTGTGTGACACCTGTAACCGTGGTTATCACACGTGGTGTCTGAATCCGGCGCTGGATGGAGTACCTGAAGGGGACTGGCAATGTCCCAAGTGCTTAGGTGGGACTGTGGTGGCAGCTGCCGCCGAGGTGAGCGCGTCAATCGTTGACAAGATGGCGGCCATGGAGTTGCAGTTGAGAGAGAAGCTGGGATCAGATGTGGTATTGTTGCCTGCAGACGTGGGTCCGCATCGTGCAGTGAGGCCGGGACGTGAAGACCCATGGCAGGCGCTGAGCTCGCGGCAGATGCTCAGCAGAGAAGGGAGCATGGGGGATCTTCCTGACAGAGTGGCCTGGGGAAGCCAGGAGGAGCTCAGCAGAGTGATCACAGAAGTGATGCCAGGATTCTGGCATGAGGGCCATCGTACCATCTTGAGCAGGAAGTGTGCAGAGCAGCACACTCGCGCGAGAAGTCTCCGCAAGACGTCCACGGTGCAGGCCATGAGCCCCGAGGAAGTGCAGAAGAGAGGAGATGTCACACAACTGAGCAGAGCTCAGGTGAAGATTGCCAGTCAACTGGATTGGGGCTTAGAGTTGGTGATGACAGTTCCTCAGGAGGTCAGACGTTTGGCGCATGAGGTGACTTGGGAGAAGATCACACAGGTATGGGATCCTTGGGCTGGCACAGGTGTCATTGGCAAGGTTATGTCACTGGAGTGGCCTCATCTGAAGGTCATGAATAATGATTGGAATCCGCAGTTGAAGTGGCACGAAGCCCTTAATGCTTTACAACCGGGCAATTATCGAGCCTGGAAGGAGAAGTATGGGGTGTGTGACGCAGTGGTAACTTCACCCTGGTTCGCAGTGCTGGATATTGCGTTGCCGTTGGCAGTACTGGCCAGCCGAGTGGTGGCTTGTATTCATGTGCCATCGCACTACATGACAGATATGACAGAGAGCAGGGCACAATACTTTCGTAAGCTGTGTCACGCTGGACGTTTACATGTGATTGGGCATTTGGAGCATGGACCTATTGGCAGAAGATGCATGTGGGTCATGGTGTTTCGCAACCCTTTGACAAGAGCCAGGATGTTGCGAGGAGGGGAAGCTTCTGGAGTGGGTATGTTTACTTTCAGCATGGGCAAGTTCGCAATGGATGGCGTTACAACAGAAGATGCTGAGCAAGCTCTTGTCTAATGTCTGTGCTACCGGTGGCAGCTACAGATGGGGGATGTTGAGAAAAAGAGCTTGCACAAGTGGTGAGAAGAGATAGAGAAATATCAAAAATTTTGAGATTTTGTATAGTCACAGTAGCAAGATAACTGTGCAGTCATATAAGGAAACATATGCAAAGTCGAGCTTGTGTTGTATAGGCACTGACAATAAGTAAGACTGTCTAGTAGTAGGGCTAGAGGGTTGTGCTTGGTGTGGACGCTCCGTGCATAAGTTCGCGACAGCTGTCACAAACCACGGCTTATCGTGTACCTCAGCCGGGTTGTGACACTTGCTGTAGCAGTCTCTGTGACGAACGTATGACACGCGCAGTACGATACGCGCGAGGAGTTATGACAGTGACGAGATACGGAAATACGGATGGGTGTTACACTTGTTTGGAGATAGCGAGAATAAGTAGGGCGGCGTAGTGAGAGTGAGCAGACGCTCATTTTTGTTTTGCCTTCGTAACAGTGATTCCGAGAATAACCAGGACTCGCTTGAGACCGCGAAAACAGCAGTGTTATGAGATAATTAATAAGATACAGTATTCTTATGCTTGTAAAGATATACATTTGTGGACTTCTCCTTGTGCGACTGCGTCAGAACTGTAATTAACAGTCTTTTTCAATGTTGAGAAAAAGAGCTTGCACAAGTGGTGAGAAGAGATAGAGAAATATCAAAAATTTTGAGATTTTGTATAGTCACAGTAGCAAGATAACTGTGCAGTCATATAAGGAAACATATGCAAAGTCGAGCTTGTGTTGTATAGGCACTGACAATAAGTAAGACTGTCTAGTAGTAGGGCTAGAGGGTTGTGCTTGGTGTGGACGCTTCGTGCATAAGTTCGCGACAGGACGACACCCTGCCGCCCCAAGACAATCCAATTTCCTCGCACCAGCTCCCCGACCACATCCCGCGCGTGCTGCACACATCGCGGGCCCACACACGCCCCAGCGGCCGCGAAAACACACATCCCAATCCCGCAGCCGGCTCTCGCCACCCCGTCAACCACCCACATTTCACACCAACCCCGCCACCGTCACGACGGCTGATACGGGCTGATATCCGAGCCCTTAGTATATCATATAAAATAATAGAAAGCGCTGTGTTATAGGACGGTAACACACGCGTAAGTTATTAGCGGGGATGAGTGCAGACTTCTGACAAAAGATACTGCTCTAGCACAACGCTAGCTCATCTATACCGAATGTCTCCCATCGCATAGATGGTACCGCCATTGGGTTGTGAACCCGAGACATTGGTTGAACGACCAGTATCGGCTAAACGAATAATGCGTTTGCCATATGATACTGCGCATGCTTATTCAGAACATGCTAGAAGCGCAGATGCATGCTTGTCCGAACCATTTCGGTTCTTCAAGATGGATCTTGCTTTGCCATCTCGAGTCCGCGACATACGGCCTCTCGATGACATGTGCCATTCAAGTCTTACCTTGAATGAATGACAGATGATGTGACTTATCATCTCGATGGCATGTACAGTCATAGTCGACCGTACTGACGACTGTCTGACGAATGTCTGACGACTGTCAGTCATTATAATATGTGACATGACTCGACATGACATGACATGACATGACATGACATGGTATGACATGTCTGACATGTATGACATGTATGACACGTATGACATGTATGACACGTATGACACATGTGCCATCCGTCATAACCCTGACAGATCTCCCCTCTTCAAAGAGTTGTGACCTCACAACGGGCATACCTTTGTATGTGTCTTTGATGTCTTTGTTGTTGTTGCTTCTTGCTGGTACCAGTCTTCTTACACCGATTTGAGGCGTCCCTCATGGTGTTTTTAGGATATTGGGGGGAACTGAGTCCACTTTAGTCCCTCACCTTAGGCATTAGCCTTACAGTTCTTAGGATGTAGCCCCCTTTGAATTGCGTATCGTATTGCAGAGTGACGATTCAAGGTTCAATGAATTGCGTTTCGTGATACAGATTGACGCTGGATTACTGATTGATCCACACGTATCGTGCGTCAGAGTGACGATTCAAAGTATCCGAGGTTTACGTTACGGATTATTTGCGCTAGCCGTCGACGCCTTTGCGAACGATGATCCCACGATTTATAATCGAACGATTCTCGGCCTGATATAGTGCACCC
The DNA here is from genome assembly GCA_001247695.2 of Cymbomonas tetramitiformis. NCBI lineage: Eukaryota > Viridiplantae > Chlorophyta > Pyramimonadophyceae > Pyramimonadales > Pyramimonadaceae > Cymbomonas > Cymbomonas tetramitiformis. Next base: position 12,982 of record LGRX02001064.1, on the reverse strand, counting down.
AACCCTTCCTCCCCTCCTTAAGCTACTTTGGAGGATCATAGGCGGCAACGGGGAGCCCGTGTTTGTTTCCGGAGTTATTTCACCGGGGGCGTGTTTTAATGCAAACGGAGTGGCCCTGCTTAACGGAATTGGACTTATAATCCTCAACCGGTCTGCTCAACTCCTTAATATATGTCCGGTACGCGCGCTTTGGCGAACATTTCATAGGGTGGATTCGCCACGTACTAATGTGAATTTTATTTTAGTTATGTGTGTCAGGCATAACTTAGGATCACAACTCCGTCTACCTCAGTCGATATCTCCGGTAGCTTCGGATGACTGGCCAAAGAATCCGATGACAAACCACGGTCTTGGCAAAGGTAGCATTTAGCAGTTTTTATTTATCCACAGATATGATATCTCGCATGTGTGCGTATCTGTGCAAGGGTATGATTTTGTACAAGGCTCACTACACCTTTAGCAAGGAAGGATCAATTTCCCGCTTCTATGCAACATAATGATAAAACATTAAGAGCAAGGTATATAGATGATCGACATGTATTAGTATATATTACAAGAAGTAAGGGCATGAGGCTTAATATAATGTTTAGCCTTCATAGGCAGCTATCATGTCTGCTGCATTGGTCAGCTCTGTGGCTTTGACCCAGGTGTCATGCTCAGGGCCGTAGCCTGCATATCGCACTAAGTAGTACTTGACACCTCTAGTGATCTTATCTGAGAGTATGTGTAATATCTCAAACAGTGGTTGCCCTTCTTCGGTGATCATCTGTGGCAGAGGCAAAGGTGCTTGGATTGAGTCGTTGTACAGCTCTATTCTGGATACAGGCTGTACCGGATGGATACTGATATCGAGATTTCCGAAATCTAACTCGTATGCACGCCCATGGCTAAGCACTTTGGATATAGTGAACGGCCCAATATATGGCTGCTTAAAGTGTCTGCCTGCCTCTGTCAAACCAGTCCATTGGATAAACTCGGTCCGTAAAAGAACTTTCTGCCCAACTGCATATTGCCGAGGCATGTGAGTCTTATTGAATCTGGCTTGGCTAATTTCTGCTGCTCGGGAAATGTTGTCTACCGCGTTGGCATGTACAGCCGAGTACTGGTCAAAATGATCTCGAATAGCTCTTTGTATTGGAACAGGAGCTTCTGGCGGAATAGTGATTACCAGATCATGAGGCGAAAGTGGCTGCGCCATCGAGTCGAGATAGAATGGTGAATAACCAGTTGATGCAGAAACTGTGTTGTTAATTGCAAACTCCACCAGAGGCAACTTGTCCTCCCACGAATTGGCTGAAGTATCATTGCAACAACACCTGTGGATGAAAAAATGCTATCTAATCAGTTTATAAACCAGAGGATGGTGAAATCGAATCATGAATCAACAATTTGAAAAGTACCCGAGGATATCCTCGATGAAGGCATGGCTCCTCTCATTGGCTGCATTCGATTGTGGATGGTGCGAAGACGTCATAGACAATCTCGTACCAGTAGATTTCCATAGTGTTTGCCAAAATGTAGAGGTGAATCTGGGGTCTCGATCTGAGATGATGTTCCTCGGAAGACCATGGAGCTTGAAGATATGCTGCATATATATCGCAGCAGTATGCTGAGCTGTCCAGGTCATGCTGAAGGGAATGAGATGACAGCGATGAGAGAATTGGCACATTACCACAAATATACTGTCGTGCCCATTAGTGGTGATAGGCAGGTCAGTAATCCAGTCAAGAGATACATCTAGCCATTTTGTCTTAGGCACACAATATCGTATATGTGAATGACCATAAGGCTTGTGTCGCCTCGTTTTCTGGCGTTGACAAACGGGGCACTCCCGAATGTACTGGATGGCTGCCGTTGTCATTCCTGGCCAATAATATCGGCTACGCAGTAGATGAAGCATGCGATTTTTGCCTACATGACCAGAAATAGTGGCTGAGTGGCACTCATGAAGGAGAATGTGGCCTAGTGTGATCTCACCGTCATCTGTGGGGACCTTGGCAGTAGGTGGAATGTACAGCTGTCTGCCATATATGGTCTTCCGATAGATCAACCCCTGAATGAGCTCGAAGTTGAAGCTGCTGACTGACTGTGATGAAGTCGATGATGTCAGCTTAGCCAATATAGTCTGTGCAAATGTATCACGATCATATTCGGATATAATGATGTCGTGTAGCTGATGAGCTGATGAAGAAGATACAAGAGCAATGAATGTAGAATCTGCAGGTGGAATGTCTCTTGAATATGCCTCGTTGACGTCTATGTGTTGCAGACAATCAGTGAGTTCAAAGAGTGTAGAGATACGAGTGAGTGCATCTGCGACCTTGTTCTTTTCGCCAGCAATGTGCTCTATACGGAAGTTGTATTCGGAGAGCTCATCCAACCACCTTGCCTGTTTGGGGCTCAGTGTGGATTTGGACTGGAAATAAACCAGTGGCTGATGATCTGAGCGTACAATAGTCTCAGGAGCTCCCAGCAAGATGTGGCGAAAGAATCGGAAGCCCTCCACAATGGCAAATAGCTCGATCTCAGGAATAGGCCAACGTCTCTGTGTATCGGATAGAGTGACGCTGTGATAGCCACATGGCTTCATACCTTTTCCTTGATCCTGTAGTACCACTTGACCAACGTGTGTGCCTGATCCATCGACCTCCATACAGTAATAGATGGCAGTTTCTAATCTGGGAGTTGCAGTACTGGAGCATCGCAGATGGCACTTTTGAGGTTATCAAATGCCTGCTGCTGCTCAGATTCCCGGACAAACTCTGCATTATCTTTAAGGAGACGATTGAGCGGCTCGGCAATCTTGGAGAACTTTGGTATGAATCTCCTAAATTGACCGACCATGCCCAAGAATGACCGAAGGGATGACTTGCCATCTTTAGCCATACGGCGTAGAGGCTGCTTTCCAACGGTAGGACCAGGGAAGATATCTTCCTGGGATTGGCCGGCCCGAGGCCGTGTCACGGAGGCCCGGGCCGAAGGCGGGCCGAAGGAAAAGTTGCGGATGGGCCGAGTCGCATTAAGGGGAAAATCGATAAATTTCCAAAAATTTATCGATTTTTGACAAATTGTCATACTTAAAATTAAAATTTTGCGCCTGCGGCGGGCAATTTTGGGTTCGGGCCGACACGGGCCGAAATGTGGCCGAAGTGAATTCCCGATGCGGGCCGAGTCACCTCCGCGGAAGATATCTACCCTGGGTAGGACCATAAGACACTGGAGGCTGTATTGCCATGACTGCTCGGATTCTGTCTTCGATGATGGATAGACCTGCTTCAGAGATGTGATGTCCGATAAAGTCTATGGATCTGACGAACAACTCCACCTTGGAAGGTCCGATGAAGAACTGGTGATCTCTGCAACGCTGGAGGAACTGTCGGACATGACTCACGTGGCTGTCAAAATCCGGACTGTATACGATAGTATCATCCATGAAAATGACAAGAAACTGATCGATGAAGTCGAAGAATGCCCGATTTCCTACACATAGAGCTGTTGCAGGAGCATTGGTCAATCCGAAAGGCATAACTGTCCACTCATAGGAACCGTATCTGGTGCGAATAGCTGTTTTGTGGATGTCATCTGGATGTATAGGGATCTGATGGAAAAACTGATTGAAGTCAAATCTGCTAAACCATCGTGCACCTTTTAGCTGTTCAAGAAGGGTGTCGTGCGGTGGCAATGGATACGTGTCCTTAATTGTGATGTTATTAAGGGCTCGATAATCACAGCACATCCTCCACTTCCCACCTGGCTTAGGAGCGAAAATGATAGGACATCCATATGGAGATGATGACGGACGAAGGATACCCAATTCGACATACTTGATGATCTGTCGTTTGAGCTCTTCCATCATGGGCACTGGTATGGTGCGAACTGGCTGCGATGGCGGCGTGTGCCCAGGTTCTATGTTGATTCGATGATAACCACCTTCAAACCGTTCTGGCCTGTGACCAGCTGGAAGGTCCTCCTGGAATATGTCTGAGAAGTCTTCCCTCATTTGATCACGTGCTGCTGTGACCTCCGGGTCTTCCATTGTGGTGTCCTAGTCTGCTGCTGCGAAGACCAGTTCACCATCGACCTCTGAGAGAAAGAAGAGATAAGCCACGGCCTCTTCAGCCGAACCACTGGATCGGAATACGACGCAAGTGCTTTCTCATGGTGGTGGCGCTGACCAATTCCATTTCAGGAAGGTCATCTGAGCTTGGAGTCTGTTCAACTCTGGAAAGTACTGTGCGAACACTGGAGCCTGATGAGTGCTTCCTAGTGATCGTCAGATTTTTGGTCTGGAAGTTAATGTGTGGATTTCTCCTCTCTAACCAATCTTGACCCAGAATGACAGTGAATGGTTTCATGTCAATGATGTAGAAATCTTCTGTGTCCTTATACTTACCCAGCGTAAATGTAGCCTGGGGAAGATAGGATGTGCATGGTAGTTGGCTTCCTCCAGCCAATCCCGCTGAGAATGATGAGGAATCTGTGGGTGTTATACCAAGCTGAGCAGCGAACTGTCTGTCGATGAAAGACGATGTAGCTCCTGGGTCTACCAATATATGAGTACTCTGTCCATATACTTTCCCTTTGTACAACAACAGCTTCTTCTGTGATTTCAGCTGTGCTGTCTGAGACTGCATCTGTGCGATGTGCTCTGAGGGAGTGTCCATCTGCTGAAACTGTAATGTCAGACTGGAAAGGACTTCTTCTGAGATACTCTCAACCCGGCCACTTGCTTCAGTGGCATCTTCAGGCTGATTTACCTTGGGGGTGCTCTCAACACTGGTACCTGTGCAGTACCCGGAGAGTTTCCCTGAGGAGCTGGAGCTGAAGCTGGAACTGGAGCTGGAGTTGCAATCGCTGCATTGATGCTGTGCTGACTCTTGAGCTCCTTAACCAGGGTGTTGATCGTGTTGACGAGTTTGTTAGACTCATTCTTGGCACCCTGATTCTGTTGTTGCTGTCTCCTGAGCTGGAAAGGACTCTGAGCTGGTGGCTTGCCTTGTATGGCTTTTCCATCTGGGGTCTTGGTGGAGTAACAATCCTTGGTGATGCGACCTGGTCGACCACAACGTTGGCAAGGCTGAGGAGGATTTGGTGCTGCCCCTTTTCCTTTCCCTTTGCCTTTGCCTTTTCCACCTTTCCCTTTGGTCCGATACTGATTGGCATTTGGATTCTGATTGCCATTCTGACTCTGATTCCAATTCCTATTGGATCTGTCATATGGCCTTCTGCCACGCCCCTTGTCTTTCTCCTTTCTGACTGGGCCTCCTGATGACTGCTCCTTCTGCCCCCGATAATGTAGGGTCTTTGATTGCTTCGAATGAACAACGTAATTCAAGTCGAGCAATACCTGTGTGGTTTGTGACCACGACAGATGATTCCTTTCTGTCTCTGTTAGGAATCTTAAGTGGAACTGTCTGCGGAGTTCTGGATCCATGCTGCTGACAAATCTGTCCTTTATCAGTACATCGTCCAGGTCAACTGCTGCTAAAGCAGCCAGTGACGTAAACGTGCGCAGATAGTCCGAGAAGTTCAGGTTCCCTTGAGTCAGTGCCATTAGATGTTTCTTAGCTACTGATCTCTTGTGAGGGTTCCCAAACTGGCTGAGGAAAATTCTTCTGACCCTCTCGTATGTGACGTCTGGTTGATTAGCCACGACCTGGAAATAATGTCGATCATTATTTTGGATAAGGGTCAGGAATACTGTGATCAGGTCCTTGTTGGGAACTCCGGGATACGTGAATTGGAAATATCTATCCACGGTGTCTAACCATACCTCTGCATCATGTCCTGCTCTGTATTCCTTAGGTGGTGTCATTTTCACCTTTGGAACCAAAGTGGTCGGAGCCGGTACTGGAGCTGGCAATGAATCGTCATCAGGGTCTGTAAAAATCTGTGGAGCACTATCTGCTGTATACTCCTCTTCTGGTTCCTGAGGTTCATTCTCAGGATCCCTATATCTGCTCATATCAGGCTTCATGCGACTGATATTGTCGAAGTAGCCTATCTGGTCGAATCTGGTCTGTACGCCGTCATAACCAACGAGCCACTTCGGAATCTTGAATCGACTGAATGAATCATAGGAGCCTAATATGTCGAAGAACCATGTTGATGGGTCTGCATTGATGGCTGGGATATCTGGGATATCTGTATCTTCTGCTTCTGCCATCTAAAAAACAAAACACAACACAAAAATGTCTTCAGCTAACTGAGTGTGTGTGTGTTGGTATATTATATATATAGTATATATATCTATGTTATATACATATAGTACACACTTGAGTTCTCGTTTCTCGTGCCTGACGAGTTAGAATACCATCTGATACGGGCTGATATCCGAGCCCTTAGTATATCATATAAAATAATAGAAAGCGCTGTGTTATAGGACGGTAACACACGCGTAAGTTATTAGCGGGGATGAGTGCAGACTTCTGACAAAAGATACTGCTCTAGCACAACGCTAGCTCATCTATACCGAATGTCTCCCATCGCATAGATGGTACCGCCATTGGGTTGTGAACCCGAGACATTGGTTGAACGACCAGTATCGGCTAAACGAATAATGCGTTTGCCATATGATACTGCGCATGCTTATTCAGAACATGCTAGAAGCGCAGATGCATGCTTGTCCGAACCATTTCGGTTCTTCAAGATGGATCTTGCTTTGCCATCTCGAGTCCGCGACATACGGCCTCTCGATGACATGTGCCATTCAAGTCTTACCTTGAATGAATGACAGATGATGTGACTTATCATCTCGATGACATGTACAGTCATAGTCGACCGTACTGACGACTGTCTGACGAATGTCTGACGACTGTCAGTCATTATAATATGTGACATGACTCGACATGACATGATATGACATGGTATGACATGTCTGACAGGTATGACACGTATGACATGTATGACATGTATGACACATGTGTCATCGGTCATAACCCTGACAACGGCTGCGCAACACCGCGCGCAACAGCGACTGTTCATTCTGCGGAATCACCATCAACCGCCCATACCACCGCTTCCTCCCCGACCGCTGCGCAGTGCGTCAGGCGCACGAAGTGATCTCGTCCTTCGTGGCTACTCCCCCTGCCGCATCCTCGAGGGAGATACACGGGTGGAAAACCTGGCGCTCGCTCGTGCGCGACTCCACCCAGCTAATGTACATCAACACCGTCAAAGTGGCCAACGGGTTCCGCCCCCTGACACTCCGGCGGTTCAGGGCAAACGGCTCGCGCTGGGCGGCAACCACACACACGCAACTTTTCCCCACAGTCACCCCCACGCGCGCCACCGATCACAACTACGCACGCGGAGTGCGCACCCACGTTGGCAGCCGCCCAACCCCAACCGCACATGGCTCACCTCCTACCCACCGCAGTCACCCCATTCCTGTCGCATCACCTGCACCTCCACAGGCCCATTACCGCCCCGCCCCTCAAGCAGTACGAGCACCCCCCCCGCAGACGCCCGTCATCCCCCGTGCCGCTGCACATCTGGCTAATGACCGCCATGATGTGCATATTCTCTTTCGCAAGCCCCACCACAGCCCTAATCCCCACTACCATTACCAGCAACACCCCATCCAACACCTCCACCCCTCTTCCTCATACTTCCAGCAAACTTTGTCGAGCCACAGCCTCTCCTTCCGTTGCTGGGGGGGGATACTACACCACCAAGCGCGACAGACGCAGAATGGGAGGCAACCCCAGAGTTCAGCATCACAGACTGGGCAAACATGATCACCAAACCAACAAATTTTCAATTTACCACACACCACCACGGTCACCTCGCGAACTCCACCCCGGACACTCACGATCGCAAGGGGACAGCTGCTCGGGAAGTCGCATCCGACAGCAGCACGCCTGGTCAAGCAACCCAAGCAACGACCCGAGAGTGCCCAATCGGCCCCAGCCCAGCAACAACCACCAAACTCGCCTGCCACAATGCCGCAACCACCGCAACCGATCCCGCGGGCAGCTGGAACAACGCCTCGGAACTCGCCATCGCGCAACGGAGGTCAGGCGCGACCTCGCTGCCACGCCGCCAAGAAGTCCACGCACTGACACGCACAACCATGGCCGAAACCACAGCACCACGCGCCGTTGACAACATCATCACTACAGGGCTGGTCACAGTCGCAACCATGTGGGCCAAAGGATTCAGCGCGGAAAGCATAGCGTGGGCCAGCGCGTACACTCTGGTCTCCGCCACGCCCTGCCTGTGGGCCCCCGGCTCATGGGACCTGGAACACACCACCGCCATCGCAATCGCCGCGACCGCAGGGGCAGCCGCAATGGCGACTCGCGGAGTGGCATCATGGGCAGTGGGGGTGCTGGTGACCCAGTGGATCGGGTCAACAACGGTGCACCACACAACAGTTGGGATCTTGTTCCTGGAGGCGACGTGGCGAGCAGTGCGGAGGTTCTCCCTGAACCTCCCCCTGCTGTTATGACTCGTGGAGCGGTCCCTTAGCGCCCGGATGAAGTGGGCACTCATCCAGGCCTGGGGCCCAGTGCCCAAGTCCGCTGGAAGGCGCAACCGGCGGGCTCAGCAGAAGGCCAAAGCGGTACTGCAGCTTCTTGCCCGCACATGGGTGCAGCGAGTGTGCGTACAACTTGGCTGCGCGTTAGCAACATGGACCATTCTCACGACGGTCCAGGCAAACAGCGTGGGACACCTGCTCGTAGAGGTGTCCAAGCTCATAATGACAGAAACATGGAGGCGCGCGCCCAGCTGGTGCGTGGCGGCGGCAGCAACAGCCGGGGCGGCATACGCGTGGACACATTTCCGCTTGGTCAACACCAATGCCATAATGCGGTTCATAGTCATCAACCCGAAGTACAACGAGCCCCACAGCCGCTTCAAGCGCGCCAGCAAGCGGAATAGGCAGCAGGGCCGTGGAGCGCCGTCTTCCCATGATCTGCAGCGCAGAGCCAGCCTCAAGAGGGCAAAACGCCGTCGCCACGCCCGTAGGGGTCGCAAGCGGCGCAAGCGGCCCCGGAGGCCCTACCAGGCGCGCAAGCATTCGCCACGCAGGCCGGTGAAGTGGACAGCGCCATACCGCTCGGCCGAGAGGACGATGTCGAGGCGCTGCACGTTCGCGATGAGGAACTGGACGTGATCATGAGACCTCAAGCAGGCTTCAATGGCGAGGGGGCGTGGACCGACGAAGAATGGCGAGACCTACGAAATCTCTTACGTCGCGAGAAGGGCTTCATGGCCACCTCAGCCACCGACCTACCTGGGTACACGGGGGAGATCGGCAAGTTCGACATTCCCTTCAAGGACGAGTCAGCCTCGCACTACCAGAAACCCAGGCGGTTCTCGCCTGCCGAGCGAAGCCTGATCGACGAACACTTCAACAAGCTGTTGGCAGACGGCATCATCGAGAAGGCTCCGAAATACTGCGAGAACACTTGCAACGTCGTCGTCGCCATGAAGAAGGCCTTGGACGGCTCCTGGACAGACAAGCGGGTGGCGCTGGACCTACGAGGCGTCAACGAGCTGTCGCTCAGAGACCGCACGCCGCCGCGACTGCCCGAAGACCTCTTCAACACACTATTCGATGAAAATGACATTATCATATGTCATTTTTGGATTTATATATATTTCATAAAAATCAGGGTTTAGTGATATTTATGCGCGAAATAGGGATACATAAAGGCAACAAGGTAGAAAAGTGCAGTATGCGTACAATGAAAACACCGAAATATGCATGTATCATTCTTTATTCAAATGTTTACGAGCAGAGTAGTTTTCACCCTATAATACCGTCGAGGCATGACTGATACTATCAGTCAGGGCGGTCGACAAATCCTACTATTTTATTCATCACTCTGTTCGGCCTCTTCTACGTGTGCTTCGTCCTGATCCGACTCAACAGTGGCTGCTTCCTTCCCCTTCGTCGTCGGTTCGCTCTTCGTTTTGGGCTTCAACTCGGCATCCTGATCGGGCTCGGCGTTGAAATTGATCAGCCGTTGCTGCGCAGAGCTGACCATGTACTGGTCGTGGTCGAAGCCGATCGCGTTCATACCACACCTCATGGCGGCCATGGACGTCGAGCCGACGCCGCAGCAAGCGTCGAGAATCCAGTTGAGTGGATGGCCGTTCTCATCCACCTTGCCCGGATTGTCACCGAGCATGTGGCACTGGATCAGCTCCATCAACAGTGCTAGGGGTTTCTGATGGTTATTCACGACTTTGCCGTCGCGTTTGTACAACCGGTGCACAACCGGGAAGCCGCGCAAAAGTGACGCGCGGCTCAGACGTTCACCGTCCCCAAAATCAAAGTTGAACATCCACTCCGGCTTTTTAGAAGACTCCCCCTGGGCATCGCTCTTTACATGGTACCCCAGGACGCCACATTCAACGTCATTGTAGCGTACGGACTTGTTGGGGTTCATGTGCACGTTCTGCTTGTGCCAGAAGAACCGCTCCGCGCGGCCGGAGCAGTAATTGTCAATCACCTCCAGGAAATCGTTTTGTTGGACGAAACCGCAAAAGATAGCGACTGTCCATGCCGGGGCGGTGGTCTTGGCGTTGAAAGACTCCAGGAACGGTTGCACCTCCTCCTTGGTCATCGCGTCGGGAGTCTTCTCCTTGTCAAGGGCGTAATTGCAGTCGATGACCGTCCCCGTGAAGGGCAGTCTCGGGATGTCCTTCAAATCGTTCATGCTGCCCTTGACGATCTTCCAACGAGGGAGCATCGGCACGTCCGTCTGATGTGTGGGCTCGTCGTCCTCCAGGCCTGCCTCTCCTGCAACCTTAGGCTGCGGCCCGTCAGTCCGCGCCTCCCGATAGAGTTTGATGTCGACTTTCACCTCGATCTGTTGCAAGCCTTGGATGTGAGCCGCGCTTGGCGCTTGCGCTTCTTTGAGATTTGCCCGCGCGTTCTCGACGTAATTGAAGATCGCTAGCGGAACTTCCCCAGACCCCCCCCGGCGCGCTCCCCCCTGAGTTGAAGGTAAGCAGCCGATCAACGACTCGATTTTCTCTTGGGAGCTCCATAACGAATCCTTAAAACCAAATGCACAAACAAAATCTTTGATTGTGAGAACATCTATGACGCAGATGGCAGATGCATACTACAAAAAGCAAAACACAAAAGCGCCATGAAACAGTCAGAAGAATTAGACCGACTTACAAAACTACAACTAGCACAACACTCTGACAATTTGATTATAATGGGTATGAATATGAGAGGCCTCCGACACCACAAAGAAGATAAAGACAATTTGGTTAAATTAGAAACAATCTGCAATCTTTTAATTGACAGACGGGCCGATATAATATGTATATCAGAAACCAAGGTGAATACTGAAAACCTTGCATTAATTAAAACCCTAATGACACAAAAACGAATCCAATTTCGCACATCTCATGTAAATGAAAGAGCTTCCATTGGTTCCATGATCTTATGGAATCCGAAAAGTTTACCACTATCCGCCTCGGTTACCACAATTGATGGAGATGCAAAGAGAGCAGTAATGACCAAATTTTCAGGAAATAACGGGTTTGAGCTCTACATAGCCAGCGGTTATATGAATGATGCCACACTAGTAGATGAACAAATGGAATTATATGACACACTCACTGACTAGGCAGGGAAGGCAGGAAATAATCCAAAAAAGGCCTACATAGAGATAGGTGACAAAAACTGTACTATTACCCCAAATCAGCGGGTGTCAGGTGGAAATTACATGTCATATCAAGAGCATGTTGAGAAGAAAATCTTCGGCGGTTATGACTACCTTGGAAATGGGACATAAAGCGGCCAACACCGTCCCTGGATTTTCAGGAACATGGATTCTTCCGCTGTCTTCCAAAAACCAAAAAAGATGGTTCGATAAAGGCTTTAAACTTGTTTTCAGATTCCCGCATAACACTATTCCATTTATCCCACATGGCTATTGGACGGGTGATGACCCCTACGTTCTTCTAGGTGATGGATGCTATAAGGATGATTTTTCGGATGTTGTTATCATAGCTATAGTCCTATAGACAGTGCACCCAGTGATACCCAATCAGCCTTTGACTGGAGGCCTACACAGAAAAAGATTGCCAGATGGTTCCTTAACGTCCTTCCCAAGTCCAGAGTCACGAAGAAGAGGCTAGAATACACAGGAGTCAGCCCTGATATTTGGAATGAAGTTCTGAACGAAAGCGACAAGGTACTTCCCTCTTCGCTTTGCCCATGGCCCACTCAAGACCCTTCTTATCATCAGAGTGATATTGAGCCCTATTATGGTGGTCACCACGACACGGCAATCACCAATGCAAATTTCAAGCCCTTCATAAGCACCGTGAAATGACCCAAAGTTCTAACACTCATGGGATACCTCCCTCCTCTTTTTGGTACTGTCCTCAACACGATAGGTGTTCCCCGTGGTAAGATTAACGACTCGTGAGTCAACCAGGGAAAAATCCCATATGCCCTGCGACCTTTGTTGAACCAGCTGATCGTGAATCACGACCGGGTCGCCAAGGGCCAGAAACCGCTGACTAAGGTGGAGTTCGACCAGCAGTACGGCAGCAAGGAGAGCGGCCCCAACGCCTCCAACCACGCCAGGCCCACAGGCGACGCACCCGCGTGGCACACTGGGTCTTACGACTACCACAGCGTGTCGCCCCCTCCTGGGACCTGGGTTGCCGCCCCCCACACGGCGCACCCACCACGCCTGGCAACCAGACAACAGCCGTGGCACAACCCCACCCAGCAACGCAGCCCAAGACGACACTATCGAGCATTTCCACTCCTACGCTGCCGTCGTGGAGCACGGCAGCCCCTTCCTGAGGGGCGCGCACAACCCCACCCCCGATGAGCCCCACTCTCCCCGCGACGGGGAGGTGCCACAGGCGCCCGACCCTCACGACGCCCCCAACAGCCCCCCACGTTCGCCACGAAGGCCTGGCCCGGACAGCCCTCCTTATTCACCCAACAGCCCTGCTCCCGACGACATCCCCGAACACTACCCCGACCATT